>JAYKTE010148045.1:0-13086 GCA_036873565.1 Xipholeptos notoides | reverse complement strand
TGGGCAACCACGCAAACTATTGGGAGAAAAGATAGTAGTAGTAGTAAACTCGGGGGGGGGGGGAGATTTTTTGTTTTTTTTGTTGTTTTTTTTTAGGGGTAGAGATGGAGGAATGGGGCTGGGCGTCATAAGAATTTCGGCTAGAACTTTTTTTTTTTTGTGTGTGTGTGTTTGTTTTTTTTTGGGGGGGTGCGCATTTGTGATCATTATGAAAAAGATGAAGAAGAAATATACAGAGATGATGAGGTGGGCTGTAGGGATGGGTTTTGTTAAAACTCTCCAATATATATATATACCATATATATATAAAAAAAATAAAAATGTTCATTATCAAGACTAAGGCTCTCTCTCTGAAAACTCTGAAGGAAAAAAAAAAAAAGAAAAAAAAAAAAATTGATTTGAAGGGGGGGGATTTTTATTATTATTATTATGGTGGTGATGATGATGATGATGATGATGATGATTAAAAAATATTTTCCTTTCTTCCCCTACTTCTGACAAAAAAAAAACAACCAACAACAAAAAAACACACCCGCAAGAATTGAAACGAAAAAAGAAGAAAAAAAAAAAAAAGACATCTCTCTCTCTCTCTCTCTCTCTAAATTAAAATACAATACAGAGTGTCCCATAAGTCTTGGGCACATTTCAAGTCCTCATATCTGCTTCTTAACTCTGAATGGTAATAAGATGAAAGTGGTGCCATTTTAAAACCAGATGCATTAAGATTTTCTAAATTCCTCTTCAGATCCAGTAATTAATAAATAGTTCTCGAGATATTCAATATCAAAATGTGCCCAAGACTTTCGGAACACCCTGTATGATATGAAAATGGGAGACTTCCTACCCCT
The DNA here is from genome assembly GCA_036873565.1 of Xipholeptos notoides. Taxonomy (NCBI): domain Eukaryota; kingdom Metazoa; phylum Mollusca; class Cephalopoda; family Idiosepiidae; genus Xipholeptos; species Xipholeptos notoides. Next base: position 12,238 of record JAYKTE010148045.1, on the reverse strand, counting down.
GTAAAAAAAAAAAAAAAATAATAATTATGTAAAATTTCTTCTGAATTTCTTTCTGAATTACCAAATATTTTGAGTATGTTTGTTTGTTTGTGTTTTACGGCATATCAACCATTTTAGGTCATTTAATGCTGAGAACAATCACTTTTGGTAAACGTTAGTTTTTGTACACACATTTTTTTTAATAACATAAATTACACTATTTGACCCAAGGCTGGAGGGAATGTGGGGATTCATACCTTTCCACCATGAACTTGATTTAGGAATTAATAAAACTATAACAAATATTCTATATGTCTCTTTTTTTTTTTTTTTTTAGATTGCCGCCGTGGTCAATCACTTGTTGTTTGGGCCATACACGAAGGTAGACAAGCTGCTCGTCAAATGGACAAAGACTTAATTGGCAATTCCTATCTCCCTGGAGCCGGAGGTCTTCTTCTTTCACCTCTAGGAAGTCCTTGTGGTCAAGGCATAACAGTATCCAGTTAAATTTAGGCCTGACCATGCAAAAATAGAACAACTACAGCCTGCTGGATAGTCTATTTGTGAAAAGAACATCTTTTTTTAAAAAAAATCAAAAATAGGGAAAGGAATTAAAAAAAAGTCAAAACCAACAAAATTTGTCAATTCTTGAAAATCCTGTGAAATACATTCCAATAGAAAAATGAATAACTTACCTTGTAAGCTATTTTAGAGAAACATGAAAATAAAATAGAATTAAACAGAAATATAAAGAAATACCTCTAAATTAGAAAGAATTAGAAAGAATCTTATGCTAAGATAAAATAGAAAGAATCTTATGCTAAGATAAAAATAAGTCCTATTATCTATGAAATCTTTTCAATGCACGCCAATACATAATTTGAGTCGTGAAATAACAACAAATTGGTTAAGCTCTTAAAACAACTAATGCACAAAATGATTTTTCAAGAGTTTTAACAAATATCCTGTCACTGCTATTCATTTTAATTTTCCAATAAACAATTAAGATACATTGGATCAAATCTGACTAAATAAATAAATTGCTGAAATAACATTTAAGCAAAATAATTTAAGAATTGAATGATTAATGAAATAGATTTTAAGAAAATTTGAATATAAAAACCTACGTTAATGTTTCAACTCTATAATTTATTTTAGTAATTATATATATATATAGATATAATGCTTTGTGTATGTGTGTGCGTGCATGTGTGTGTGATTATTAATGCATGTGTTGTGGGGAAAATTTTATTTTACCCCTTTTTTCTATTTCTTGCTCACTTACAATGGTTCTTAGTTGTATGTCGAATTCGTATAAGTGTTTACGCTTTCTGTCAAAATGGACCATCTTCAGGGTTATCAATATTCATTGTTTGATATTATGGTTTTAATCCTTACCAGAATTTTCATGATTTGGGAATTTTAAAATTTTGTTATTTTATTGACGTTGTCACATGTAAGGCCTTATTAGATTATCTATTCGCCGAATATATTCAATATTTTCCACACTGCTAAATGTTATTCTAATAATATAGTATTTTGAAGAAAGCAAGAAGAAATTTAAAAAAATCATTTTAAAGAGAAAAAATAAAAATCTCTTCAACAACAAATGCATTATGCTGCTAAGATTAACAAAATTACATTGGGAGAGTGATAAATGGTCAGACAGAGTATGTAGAAAAAAATGAAACCGAAGAAAGAATTTACACATAATACTAGGATGAAGATCTAAACACGCTAACAAGACATAGAAAAATTCGAATATATGAAAAGTTAAATCAATAAATGTATCAAAATACCATGAATGAAAATAGAACAGGCTGTTATCATCAGAATTAAATTCTACTTAATTTTATAAAGTTAGTAATACTGAATTTAACCATTTTTTCCCTTTTATAACTATATAAGATATTTTAATTAAAAGGTCTTTACACGTAAGTTATTGATGGGTCACGCTGCCATCAGTAGTTCTAGAATGGTATGTATGCAACCCCGTGGTTATCCAGTGACTTGTTATAGAGTGGAATCGGTTTGATGGCATTATATTAAAAACGTCTCAGTGTTTTCATAAAAAAATATCCTAGAATTTTCCCCATTTTTTTGTTTTTATTTTTTTTAAAGAGAATTCTTCTAAAATTAATAGAAAATAAAAATAAACAGCTTGTGGCTCAAAGGAAAGCAGTGGCCACCAGAGAACCACTAAAATTGCCCCTAGCAAGTTACCTGTCAACTACAAGAGCTTTGTTTGGTGGTAATAAAGAAATAAACAGATAAGAAAACAATGATTTTTTTAAGGACCAGGAAGGGAAAAGAAAAAAAGAATGGAAGAGAAAGAAACAATGAAAACTAATTTTCGAATTCTTTATCTCATCTCTGTTGGCAGGGTACTAAAAAACAGTGAAAAAATGTCATGTCTTAGATTTTTTCCCAATTATTTGAAAATTAACAAATATAAATCTAGCGGTCCAACAGCGATACCCGTCAGTGGGTTTGCTGGAATTATCAACGGCAGGCGGGCCACTAGGAATTTTCTTTCTGAGAAACTTTAATTTTTAACAATCAATAATTATCTATGACATTCTATTTCAATGAGGGGTAAATTTACCAAGAATAATTATCTTTGATTTGAGAACTTTTAGTGTAATAGTGGGACCAATCTAAAAACTGTGTTCCTTGTCTTGTTTCTAATTGCTAAACAAACCCTAACAAAATCCTATTGACCTATGTCCAAAATGACTCTAACAAACCAGCATGCCTTTTTATCATTACGTGATCTTTGAATTTTTTTTACCATCTTGGTTTAAATTTTTCATACATAATCTTCTTAAATCCTTCTCACGACATTTTTTTAAAAATTAACTTCACAACTAGCAGTTATGAATGAAAATAAAACTTTTGTAACTACAGAATCCCCAAAATGACGTAATCATAGACTTTTATCCTACCCATTAACATTAATGCTTAGTCAACTATTAAAATGAGTGCACTAGCTTGACTAATTCACATATTTTATTTGTTACCACTAAAAATGTTGGTCTACAAATAAAATGGCTTCGGATAATTCTTACAAAGCAAAAGATCTCGCATAAAATATCCTACAAATATCAACAAAGAAACATAATTACAATTTCTTCAAGTTTTAACAATTTATCAATTACAAAAATTAGCACTATCAGGTTTAATGTTTGGGGAAGCTGAATGAAATTATAGGTACCATTAAAAATCAATATTTAAGAATAGATGCTTCTAGAGGTTTATCATTCTTACTCTTTTCATAGTGATAGCAATGTTCTCCAGCGTTTAAAAATTATTTTTCATAGCACAAGCAGCATTTATCCTAAGTAAAAATAAATATCATCACTACAGACTCCAAAACCACTTTGTCAACTTTGGTCTGGATAGTTGAAATTTGATGTACTGGGTATTCGGACTTGTGAAACACATTTGATTTGCTTTTCAATCGGAAAAATAACTGTTAAAGAGTTAAACCCAACCATTGAGTAAGGCCGGGCAATATTGCTAGTTAACAAAAGGCAAGTATTAGTCAGGGGTAAAATCTACCGACCTCCTTCATATCACACAATTTATTTCTCTAAAAATTGAATTTTGGGAAAAAAACAAAAAAACAAAAGGTAATTTAATTCATTGTTTACTAATGAAATGTATTTCATATGGTTTTTTGACTTCGCAAAAGTTTTCTTGTTTCTTACAACTTTAAACAAAAAACTTAAAAAAAAAAAAAGATGTGCAATGTGCATTTATTCACGTTTTTTTTTGTTTTTGTTTTTTCAGTTTGTTTTTCTTGTTTTTTGTCTATATCTTGTTAACGAAATTGTTCTAAGTGTAAAATTGTTGAACAAATTATCAAACATTTATATTTTTTATTATTAAAATAAAGAGATTATTAGCCCAACAGAGAAATTATTAGGTTTCAAAACTTAAAGTAAATTTTGGAATTTACTAAAATGCCAGTAAGTAAAGTAACAACATTCTAACAAGAATTAGATGAATCTATTTTAATATAAAAAAAAAATTGGAATTTTTTTTCTTCATTTGGTAACTTCCTTTAAAATCTGAACAATAATTCTCTTTCAAAAGTGGGTTGTATTGTGTAGGTGCTTTGGGTTCAAGAAGTGCTCAATGGTTGACATTAGTGTGATGAAGAAGCAAGTTATTTCTGGTTGGCTTCTAATAGACTGCATGTTTTTTTTTAAATAGTCAATAATTTCAGCATTAAAAAAATAATAGCCACAAAATATTTCATAATAACTGGACCATTCCTTGATTTTTTTTGGTTAAATTTTAAAGACAGACTCGAGGAATATTTATTTGCGTAAAATAAAAATTAGGCACAAGGTCGTAGAGTTTTATTGGGGTGGTAGTTAGACCTTTGGTAAGATAAAAGTTAAAATCTAAAGTTAGACTCTAGACTGTGCCAGAAAAAGTTTCTTTTAAATTCATTGCCTCTCCCTTCTAAAGGACCCACTGCTGAAAGTTGAGAATTCTTATTTCAGATTTTTTCCCATGAAACTTCTTTTCTTTTTCTTTTTATAATTTTGATAACAATTGAAAATCACATTAGATTTATTGACATTTTTGGAGTTTTCTGATTTTTTTTTTATTCATATGAGGTTAAGAAATGTTAATAAATATATTTTAAGTAGAAATATATATTCTAGCCTATTCCAAGTTCAATAAAATGTGAACAAATTTTATCCAACATAATTTTTAATTTCTTCCAGATTTAGAGAATAAAAATTTTTTTTATCTTTCATACAATGAAGATGATACTGTTACTTTACTTACATTCCAAACATTTGGGTGGATATCTTGGTTCTGAATTTGTACACTAAGAAAATCACTTAATTGAATAAAAAGCACTTAAGTGAATGCCGAAAATGAACTTGTTTTTGAAAAATAAAATATTACAGATATATTCAAGCAAAAAACAAATCCAACGAAAATAAATTATGAATTGAATAAAAAAAATCTATAATTTTCAGGAAATAAGATATTTAAATTTCTTTGTAAGAAACGTACATTTTTCAACAAGTACGCATTTTATGGTTTAAATAATCTCTACAGTTTTAAAAACTTCAATAAGTAAAATTGAAAATTATGATATATAGTCGTGTTTTTCAATTCTGTGTTCTTAAACAGGCTTTCTTTTTGCATGTACGATAGCCAATCTTAAACAAAATGTTTTTTACACCACAAATATATTTTAGATTAAGTATTAAAGTAAACGAAATTATTTCAACAGCATTTCGAATAAAACAACACCCATTTTTTATAGTTTCATGTGATAATATGGACAGTTATAATATTAGGTTGTCCCAAAAGTTTGTAAACACTTTGAAGTTTTACTTGCCAAATAATAACAAAAATTATTTCTCAAAATAAAAACCATAATTTTCCAACACTTTCTGCTATCGATCGGCAAGCTTTCGGGTCTGGTGAAAGTACTATTCAGCTGGCTTCGAATCAAAGAATTATTGACACGCTTCCTCGAACTTTTGAGACAACCTAATAGTTTTGAATAATCTGTATTTCCAAAAAATATTTGCTTGTTGAATTTGGGAACTAAATTATCTAAAGAAATTCCAAGGTGTTATAAAAAGTGTAAAGAACTTTCATTAAAGAATATCAATTTTGTCCATACTAAAGTAAGAATAATTATTTTATTCACAGCTTTATGTCCGATAAAAAAAACCCCTCTGATTTCTGATAACTATGAATTAAAAAATGTAAGAAAATATTTAATGTTCCATGAATGTATTTTCCTGTTATGTAGTCTATATAGCATTTCACTTTCAAGATAAAACCAATGATATTCAAAACAAAAATTCCAATTATAATCATGTTGGTGTCTTTCAAAATAGGAATACTGTCTCAATACATCTGAAAAAAATGAACACATTCTCGTTTTGAATTGTCTTCAGTTCATTTATAATGGATTTTTTTATTTGATTTTTTAATGGTGCTAGTCTCATTTTCAATAGCACTTATTTTGAATACTATTTTTCTTGTTGAGTATGGTTATTTTTAAAATTCTACGGTTATGATTCTTATTTCAATTATATATGGATAGTGAAATGCTATATAGTTATCGCCAATTTCAAAATGTTTTCCCATGGCAAAATTATTTGGAAAAATTGGATTTATTTCTTGTTTTTTTGGGTTTTTTTCATTTTGAAGTGTCATGGACTTAACATATTTTTTCAGGTGGAAAATACTTTTCTTTATATTGAATTCGAGAAAATATAATATTCCTTACATTAATTAATTTTAGTAAATTTCTGGTTAAATACATAACTAGAAGTTATGATGTTTTTTAATATCCCGTAAAAAATGAATAAAATTTGGTAAAGGTAACACATTGCTTCACTATAAGAAAAAAAGACACATTTTCAATCTAAAAAAACCCTAAAAACTTTTCAATGCATAAACATCAATAAACTTTTTTTTGTTTGTTTTATGACTAGATTTATTGTAAAATGAAATCCTAAGAAGCAAAGACTTAACTAAAACTGTTTCATGCTTTTTTCTATACTTCCAAATGATTAAACTCTTCAGATAAATTACCAAACGAGCATGTTAAACTGTTCTTAAGCCTCATTTGTTTTTGTGGTTAACCAATATACCAAGTTCTCTAGATAAAATAATGTTATTTTTGTTCTATTACAAAATAAATCATTAAATATGTTTAAACATTTTAAAACACCGATTACATAAAATTTTTGTCTATAAAATGAAATTACAAAAACAAACTGAACACCTATTTCTTGAAAAGAAAGTTTTTATGGGATAATTCAGTTTTTATTCAAGAGTATTATTTTCTATTCAAAATAATTAATACATTTTCTGGTGAGAAAACAATGTTTACCTTAGATCCAAATTTAATTTCATTTTAAATGTATTAAAAAAGGGTACAAGAAACAAACAAAAACATTACCGATGGCAGCTTCATTTGTTTTTTAAACTTCACTGTTTGTATTTTTGTTCTTAAAAAACAGATAAAACATCTAAAAACTATTTTATTCAAAGTAAAATCTAGATCAGAAAATGTATTTTTTTCTATAAGAAACATTTTTGTTTCAGTCAGTGTCTAATATTGGAGAATTGGAAAGACCAACCATGATATTTTTTATTGTTAAATGAATTTCACAAAGTTTTTCTCAAAATCTTCTTAAACTTACTCACACTTTAACAAACTGATTTTTTCTCTCTCTTTCTTTGGGAACAAATTGAATATTGAAAATGGAAACTTTGGTAGAGAGTTATCATGTTTAGAACATGAACAAAAGAATCATGACTCCATGCATCCACAGTTTCTTTGCTAACTAAATCTGAAATCTGTATCAATCCTGTGATTCTACTATTTTTAATGGGAACAAAGATTGACTTTAAGACAAGTATAAAGAAATGAAAATGGGATTTTAACACCATGGATCTCTCAAGATCAATCCAAGTGCTGATCATCATCTATCCAAATTGTTTCTGAAAAACTACATTTTAGCTTTCTGATCGTTCTTCTCATTTTGTAAATAAAATGCAAAAATTAATCCTAAATAATTGAAACTTCATAGTCTACAATAGAATTATCTATTCGTAGATATATTAAATGGCATAATGAATATGTAAATACTATTCAGATGTAGATTTAAAAACGCCGACACTTGTTTCTACATCTTTAAAAATTAATCAATGTGCAGAAATATCACAAACATTTTCATTTTCAGAGCGAGAAGGTTTTAGATCTTAGAAGAAATACAATATCTCAAAAAACCATAAATTTTACTTTGAAGATTAAAGAATAATAGCTTTTTTTTTCAGGACAAAAACAAACGTAAAATCACTGAAACTTGCTCAATATCCCATTTGGTAGCAAAACTAATATTGGATAATTTATGCATAGTATAGAACTATCCGACTCCCATCAATTAAATGAATTTAAAAAATTCTAACATCTTTTTAGTACTACCATTTTTCTAAGATCAAAACACTCATGCCCTGAAAATGACAACATCAGTGAAATTTCATAGTATTTCTTTACACTGCTTGATTTATTTTTACGTCATATAATATATGGAAATTTTTCTATAGCGGCACAATTTTGTAAACCTTCATCTTAATATTATATACATATCCTTTATCCCATTTCCTTTTCTACAAACGTTTGATTCGTTTATCTCTCTCTGAAATAAAATCATCAAAAACCTACAAAAATATATGCATACATATAAAACCCTGAACACATTTTAAAACAGTACCTCTTGCATTTTCAGATGACGTTTGTATTGTTACAAGCATCTGTATACCACACAAACATTAGAGCCAAACCTACATAAACACACTTAAAACCACATCAAGATACATTCGTCATCGCCTCCCACTCGTGTCCGAGTAACAGGTACAGGTCCTCTTGTCTCCTATCTTCGTTGATGTGAAAAGAAGGGGAAAGGTGACAGTGCCAGTTGTTGTGGATGTTGTTTTGGGTGGTTGTGGCTGACGGCGGTCTTGCACACTCACTTGTCCTGCATCCCTTCCACTGCGACCCATGAGGAATGAGACAGGCAGCCTCTATAATGCAGGTTGCATCGGGCTGCTGTTTCTCGATCTACCAAGCCCCGCCTTGCTGCCTGCCCGACAGGCGTTGTCCTCTTCCGCCTGGTGCTGATTTGCTCTGTCGTTAGTGTCTTGCCACCAAAATACATTAGTCTACAAACATCTGAGAAGTATATAATCATATTCATAGCTACATTAACTCATATATTCACGCATGATCCACGCTCTTCCCTAGTTTCACACGTCTTTTCACAGTCATATTCATAGATACAAAGAGAGCTGTGTATACACACTTGGACGCACGGAGAACAGCAAAACATTTCTACACACATCAGCATACACAGAAATCTATTCGGACTCACTTAGAGTCCCGCATTCCCACAACGATTTTAAAATCATCCAAAGCATCATGCTTATATTACACACAGATATGCACAGAAAAATACACTCACTCATATATAAAGATTTATACAAATAAATGTTTAGAAACAGGGACCACACACTTGTACACCTATACACACTTACCTCCTATACAGTGATGTAATTTTAAGATATTGAGTCAAACTTATATTGTGTCAATGGCAGCTACATTCTATATCCAATATTCTTTGTTTTAATGTTTTTTGTGAAATTATCTTGAAAAATAATTTCTATTATTTTGTCAAAATTTATAGATTATTATTCCTTTGATGAAAACATTTTTTGTCAACTCATTGGAAAGTAGAAATAGCAATCGGTCCCATCTAAAAACTTTTTTTGAGCACTGACACACTTTAAACTATTCTTAAAACTCTTTAATTCACTTGTGCAGTGCAAATCAAACCCCTCTTTACCCTCCATCTTGTCAATCACATGACCCTGGTGAAAAAATTTTCTGAAATCTTACATTATTTGATTAACCCTTTCATCCTCGACTGCCATGCCAGAACACACTGGTGTGCCTTGTAACCCTTTTATGTGTCCCACAAAATATTGACACTGCATATATAAATGTGTGTTTAGATGTTGCAAAGTAAGGTGTTATATTTTGATGGGTTCCTCAAGGACTGTTGATATTGGTAAAACAATTATTGAGAAATCCCAGTTTATTCATGTGATAAAAGCCAATTTTAATTTTCTGTTGATTAGTCCAGAACTGGAAGATTTTAGAACCTTAGTGACTCAATCAATGAATGAAACCATGTATGTTACGCTTCATGGTACTTTTTTCGTTCAAAAGCTGCTTGCTTCTTGCGATGTTGTATTGAATCATATTAGTGGCCTACAGCTTCTTTAGGACCCTTGTAACCCATTACGGTTTTAGATTCCATAGCACATTTAAGAACCCTAACATTTGAAATTTCTACTTAGAATAGTGACTGACACAAAAATTAATATACTGGTTTATTTGTTTAGATAAATAAAAGAATTGTTTACCTATATATTGGAGGGCTCTTAAAGCTGGTATGATGTAAAATAACGATACAACATATAATACATAACCAATCATTAGCAAACTTTAAATGAGGTCATTAACAATGGTCATTGTTCTTGATCATCTCTCGTTTCTGCGTGATAAATTTTCACATATTTTCGCTAATAGTCATTTGAATCCGAGGATGCGAGATCAATCCCACTCCTCGTTTCTGATGGATTCCACGATTTTTATCGAACCAAAACTATGCTTGACTTTATAGAAATTTGTATATATAGGTATCAAAATACTTGGTATATTCTAATTGATTTAGAAAAATAGTCTGTGGATGTAAGTTTTTCTAGGCTTTTTGGAAAAGTTCTAAGATTCAGAAATTCTAAAAGTTCATTAAAAACAACTGTTTAGAGTTTCAAAAAACAATTTTTAAGTAGATTTGAAAAACTCTAATTCTTCTGTTGATAACACATGCTAACAGTCAATGTGTTCTGTCCATTGAAGTTTATATTAAAAAGAAAAAATACAATCATTTTCTGTTCTATAAGATTTCTCAGAAGGCTTTACAAATTCATTGTTTCCTTCTTTGGCAGCTGAATAACCCAAATGTTTAATTTTGTTTTGCTTTTTTTTCTTCAATTTAATTTAAAGAAATGTTTCAAATGTCTACTCTCTGCCTCACTCAGTAGTATGCTAAATATCATTCTATTGTTACACTGGCTTATGATGCCAATATCCAAATGAAACTTTTGCCTGCAACGTCTCCCCACTGTCACTACAATTAGTCTTAACTTAAACTGAAATCAACTAGCATTTATAAATAAAAATCAATTTTTTCTAGTTACAGAAACCTCAAATAACATATAATTTTGGACAATCAATGACATTTATAATTTTGAATTAACTCATGTAATATTTAAAAAAAGCTGTTCTTCGGCATCATCAGCATAATTGCCTTTTGTTAGTTATTACAAATTTAAACTAAAAACTAAAACTTTTACTTTAAATTATATTTGTTGTATAGTCATTCACAGCAACAACTCGAAAGGGTGCATCATTGCACCTGCACCGCTACCACCAGGCATCACCACACACTGTGCGTGTTCTTTGGCGACTGTCTTATTGTCCTTCATTTAGCATTGATGATTTTTTTGTAAGCGGATAGGAAGATCAGAGAGCAAGAAGGAATAACTCAAAACCAAAACGTTATCTTTTTTTATTTAACTTATTAATGAACCCTTTTACATTTCAACATTCTAATTAAACTACGCAAACTAACAAACTTGGGGTAGGTCAACTTGGGGCAGTGGGTTACTTCTGAAACGTAATACGTGAGTTCGAATCCTAGTCGTCCTGTTTACGTTCATATTTGGACTAATACCCTTTGGAAAGGTATAAATCTCCACATTCCCTCCAGCAATGGATTAAATAGTGTATACTATGTCATTTAAAAAAAACTACATGTGGACAAAAGAACGTTTATCGAAAATCACTGTTCTCGGCATTAAATGACCTAAAAGGTTTATATGCCTTAAAACACAAAAGCAAACATAACAAGCTTGTGTCCACGAGACTCGTCTCCAGTCTGAAAGAAAATGAGACTGAAAACTAAAACGAGGCCACGCCCATCGCTGATAACCCATCACGTGGGGCCAGGTCTTGTTCAGTTCTTGCTACTTGGCAGCGTAACATCGCCAACATGGGTCCTAGGTTCAGTGGATATTATTCATTAGTCTTTGGAATAATTTTATTAGTCAGAATCATGGACAATTACTTGTTGGTTGGTTTTAAATCATTCTCCCGAGAACATAATTGCTGTTACTGAATTGCGCTGTGCAGGCAGGGTTGGGTTGTTTTGATTTGTCTTTCCTAGTTTTCCGATATCATTATCCGTACCTTAAATATCTCATCCTTTTTTCAGGAATGCTTACCTTTGCCTTCTTTTGGTAGCATTTTTAGTTTGATTAATTTCAAGTTTTACCGTCCAGGGATGGGAAACTGAAAATACTGTTTAAGCTTTCTTTTTAATTTGCAAGCAGTTCAGAGGTCCTTAATACATCAAACATAAGGATTTATTTGTCTTCTTGAGTTCTAAAGTGGCTATATTGCTATAAATAACAAAACTTGGCGGACTACCCCCAAGTTCTGATACCATTTGTTACTCAGTCCATACTGACACAGTCAACACACACACACACACACACACACACACACACACACACACACACACACACATAGATGAAAAAAAAAAGTAATGGAATCAATCTAAAAATCAAAACTAGG
>JAYKTE010147934.1:0-13087 GCA_036873565.1 Xipholeptos notoides | reverse complement strand
GAAATGTCATAAAATAGAGAATGTTATGGATGAGGAGAATAGTCCGATGATCAATTCTAAAAGTACGAATCGGACTATTCTCCTCATCCATAATATAAGATATATATTTTTATATCTATTTTGTTTTATCTAAAACAAGATAGATATAAAAATAATATAAGTTAATTAAGGACACCTGAGGAAAGCCGAAGGGTGATTATTCAGCCGAAATGTCATAAAAGAGAGAATGTTATGGATGAGGAGAATAGTCCGATGATGAATTCTAAAAGTACGTATCGGACTATTCTCCTCATCCATAATATAAGATTGATAAAACAAGATAGATATAAAAATAATATAAGTCAATTAAGGACACCTGAGGAAAGCCGTCATAAAAGAGAGAATGTTATGGATGAGGAGAATAGTCCGATTCGTACTTTTAGAATTCATTTTAGATAGTTTACTTCAAGAAAACCTAATTTGACAACCCTGTATCTGGTTGTTTTTTAAAGAGAGTCTTATAAAATGTAAAAAAAAAAAAAAGCCGTCATCTCTGGCAATAGACAAGGGCATAAGATCATTATATATCTTTTAGTAATTAAAAATGTGCGCATGTTGTCACGATGGCAGTTAATAGTCCCCACACAAAGAGATTCCAGGTAAAAGCAGTTCTCACACATACCATGCGCTTGGTGGGGTGGGGAGGAAGAAAAGAAAATCTGGAACGATGCGATTGCTGAATAGATTGCTGAATACCAGCGTATACTTCTTTTTAATTAAAGATTGAGTTAATTTAATAAAAACATTTTTGACAGACAGGTCTGTTTGTTTAATAATAAATTCTTACCGCTAGCAATCACAATACTTACTGCTGACTATCATTCAAACGAAGAAGCGATTTTAAACTAAGTTATTCCTCTTTTTAAAATGTTAACATCAACCTTTAACTGCTGTGTAAAGCTTATATTAAGATGTGTATAATGTATTAAATTACCTCTAGTTTACTTATTTGATTACTATTGTCTCTTTATTTTTAACGAGAGGTGAGGTTAGTTAATTGAACTTACTATTAAATTTCAAAGGTGATAGGATTGTGGTTTGGATCAATGTTTCTAGTTTTTTTCTTTTAGAATAATACCCGCCACCCCCAAGTATATCTCAGTCCATTCCTGTTTGATTATTTTAAAACTTGACATATATGTGTTTGATTAGGTTACATAACAAAATTTATTGAATCTTGATTGAAGCCCGAGTCAAGGTTTTGATCGCTCTTTGTATTTTAACACAGGGAATCTAATTTGATACGTTTGAATCACTCTGACGCTGCCCTTTTGTTATTTGATCTGTATAATTTAAATTTAAGAACAACAATATAAAATTTGCCAGTGTAGAATCAATCTAAGTGGATGGCTTGATTTGTTTTACTGCATATCAACCTTTTCGGTCATTTAATGCTAACAAGAGCATCATTTTTGTTATTCTCCAACACATTGTTCAAATAGCACTAGATGCATTAATTAGCTGGAAGGAATATGGGAATTCATACCTTTCCCAAGAGTATTACCTTGAATTCGAACATTATGGAAGGACTGGGATTTGAACTTGCATATTGCAATTCCAATTGCTTACCCATTGTCCCAAGTAGACTTTTCCTAATTTAAGTGGACACTATGCAATAAATCTTGGTAGCTGTTATTCTCTCTTAGGACACTTGCTTTTGTAAACTATCATTTTATCCTTAGTTAATGAATTCTATAATATGAATATTATTTATAGTTATTGTTATTCAGATTATTTAAATTTCTACACTCATCTTTATTGTTAACTTCAAAATGTTTCAATTAATGCATCCTTTGATCTTCTTCAGGTAAGACTCAAACTTGGTAACCTTTCTATCAAACTCAAAAGCCTTCCAGGAGCTGCAATTTTAACCCTTACTCAATCTTAGGCAGATAGTCCCCACATTCTGTAAGCATTATCAGATACTATGTCAATCTATCCTATGTATTTTTTTAGATTTTTGGAATCCTTGGGATGAGGCTTGATAATTTGTACAACTATTTTTCGGACTATTGTCTTCATCCGGTCATGGTTAACAGAACAAGAGCAGGTTACCCTCATAGTTTGAATAAAGGGTTAAGTTCAAAATTCTGTCGTTCCCGATTACGTCAATAAGGTTCCCAAGTTGAAGATGGCTGAAGGGTTCATCTGCTGAAACGTTGTGAAGACAGCAATAACAAGGATGAGGACAGTAGTCCGAAAAATATGTATTTTTTTAGCTGTTTCTGCTTGTAATCAGGATTGAACCTCTAGATTAATGTCAAATAGAACTTATCTAAACCAACTATGAGGCCTATTGGGACAGTGGTTAGGCACTCTGACTTTGAAATTGGGGCATGCATGTTTGAATCCTGCCTCTTCCGTCATGTTCACTTGTGGGCTAATATGCCTGGGAAAGGTATGAATCCCCACTTCTTTCCAGCTATGGATAAAATAGTGACTCTCTTAACTGAAATATACAAGGAGCTAGAGACCATTTGTGAATTTCAAATTCCCATGAGACTCGCCCTATGAATTTGTGTGCATTCAATGGTTGTGCCAGCTCAAACTCAGCAGGTCAGTTAGCTGTCCACTCCCCCTGCCCCTATGTCATGCGTCTTGGTTGACCTAGATGCATGACATAGTTCTTAAAGGATGATTCTTTTGTCTGGTTAATTGTTTCTACTTGACATTTGGATAAATCTGGTTCTGATTGAATGGTCAAGTCGTGTCGTCGCATGACAGCACCACTAATGGACAATATGCTTTCGAGACGGTCAAGTCACATTGGAGACACCAGTTTCCATAAGATCACCAAAGTTAAGCAACATTGAGCCTGGGCAGTACTTAGATGGGTGACCATTTATGAATACCAGATACCGTATCTTGTGCTGGGACATAGAAATACCCAGATTAGTGTCTGGGGGTGCGGTTAAAACCACTGGGCAGATGCACTCTTAGTCTTTGGTAAGACGGGCATATAGGAGAAGGAAAAACTCTGAAGTAAAACTCGCGGTCTGTTGTTCATGTAGTCTGTAGCAATCACTTGCACCGACTGTGCACTATTCAACCCATAGCTGGAGGGAATGTGGGGATTCATACCTTTCCCAAGGGTATTATTCCAAATGTGAATCTACACCTAATGATATAAAAACTTCTTTCTTCAGGTATTTCTTTCTTGTGAATGATGAGGACCTAGTTGTCTAGAGCTTTCATATCTAAATTGGAGTTCATTTCATAGCAGGCCAGCCTTCAAAAGTTGCTCAATTCTTTGAAAAGCCCTTTTCCATGTCAATCCACCCTCAAGACACGACATGACAAAAGACTGGGTATACTCTATCCACTTGTGCAGTGATAACGTGGACTTGAGATTAGAAGACAGTCTGTCGTCCACTATAGACGAGGCTAGAGGAACATTTGAAAATCAATAGTTTGAGGGGAGAAATTCAAAAGAAAGGAATGGCTGGCTAGATCTGAAAAGAAAATGGAAACCATCTTCCATTGTGGATGATGATGATGATGATGATGATAGACAGGGCACAACGTTTGAGAAGTTCTCTCAAAGTGGCAGTCAGTTGATCAGGCCAAAGTTACTACTTAAGTAGACCAGCAGTGAAAACAAATACTACTAGTATTTACAAAGGCTAGGTTATATATATATACTAGCATATTAACCCAGCATTGCCCAGGTAGTTTAACCTTTAACCCCTTACCAGCTAAATTTCCATCTGAAAACCGATTAAAAAGCTTGCCCCATATCTTAAAACCCCAAAAAACTACGTGTGGACAAAAAAATATGTTTATCAAAAAATGATTGTTCTCAGCATTGAATGACAAAAAAGGTTGATATGCCCTAGAACAAAACAATCAGAAATTTCAGATTGATCTTTAAATTTTGATGTGAGAAATATGTTAAGAATAATCCTTTAAAAAACAACATTCCTTCTTCGTATTTGGTTTTTATAACCACAAATTATGTCCCTAAGCTGTCACCATCGTATAATTAGGAGAGAATACCATTTTTTTGGTTTTTTGGTTTTGTTTTCTTTTAAGACTATAATAGATTAATTGTGTGATTGATGTTCTATTCCTTGCTTATTCATTACTTTAGCTTCTTATATTTCATTCACAATATTCATTGGCATATGAATAATTACCATTTTATGTATGGATCTTATAGGCCTCATTTCAATATGATCTTAATCGATGATTGCCTTTAAGTTTAATTTTGGTTGTTGGTGAACGAAAGCCAGTCTTTTTCTTTCTTGAACTTGTTAAAACTGTATGAACAAAGTTTGTGCAAGTTCATACCTGTACACTGATACATAAGTTTTCAGTGAGCTGTTTTCAATACAATTCTCAGTATGTTGAAATCACATTGGTGATACTAGTTCATGTCAGATCACCAAAGTTAAGCATCGTAGCACCTGTTCAGTACTAAGATGGGTGACCACTTAGGAATACCAGGTACCATACCAGGCTGCGGTTCTTGGAATGAGCAGTCAAATCCAGAAATGGTAAAATAGCAAAATAGTTAAGTCTGTGACAAGAATATTCTTTAATAAAAGCATATTGTTATAGCCCTACTAATAATTACAGAATTAAAAGAAATGATAAAATTACAAAATAGTCAAGTAATAACAATAATATTCTTTAATAAAAACCTATTGTCACAGCCCTACTAATAATAATTACAGAATTAAAAGAAATGATAAAATTACAAAATAGTCAAGTAACAACAATAATATTCTTCAATAAAAGCATATTCTTACAGCATTAATGATGACCCCAGATTGCATAGTTTCTAGACCTTTAACATCATTACCACTAGCCTAGGACACCCAATAATATATGTAGATTCCACTATATATACATACATATATATATATATATACTTATATACATATTTTTGAAGTGTATTTAATTAACTGTAGAATTGAATTATATTCTTGGAAAGTCTTGTTGAAGAAAACTTTAATCATTTTTTTTGAGGATCTTCCTTTCCATTTTGTTGTTGTTGTCTGAACGAGGGTCTTTGTTATGGGGTCTAAAGTTTTTATGTATTCTCCATGCTCTCTTAACGTTTTTGGTCCTTGTTGACCATCCTCAGGGTGGTTGTCTTGCCATTTTTGGACGTGTGTTTTGTTTTACTTGTGGAGTTAGTTGCTTATGCGTTTCAGCTGCATGTATTTTTCCTGTCTCTTTTTGTTGTTTTTTTCATTGAAATATGTTCAGGATTCTATAGCTATTGTCGAATGTTATTTTTTTAAAGGGGCTTCAAAATAAACACTCTTTTTCAGAAACAAGAAAAAAATAGAAAAGAGAATATCCTGAAAAAGAGGATTAAAGTTCTCTTTAATGAGACTTGTATGAAGAATGGAAGAAATTCTGCCCAAATGAACCAAATTCTTTGAATTGTATGATCTCAATTAGGAAGTTAAAACTTTTGTATGTAAAATCCAATCAAGCAATTGATGAATCTTCAAGCGAATAGATTTTTTTCAATCGTTGAGGCATTATCTTCGATTCAGGATTGGAATTGGAATTTTCCTGAATAACAGAAAACAAAAAGACAAGTATACTTTTACTTACAAATCGGTCAAATATATAATCACGAAATACCTGAGTTACAATTGTTTTTTGTTTTTTTTCCTTTTATGATTTTAAAATCAAGAATTTTACCCTTTGTTTTTTTGTTTTTTTTAAATCTTAATTTACTGAAAATCTGGTCATAAGAAAGCTTTTTAGCTTATAAGGACTACCTGGGTTTTGTAATCAGTGTTGTCCTTCATCTAAATGAGTTACTTTCACTAAATTGATAGGGCTTATCTACCTGGGGTTTTGTAATCATACTTAACTTTTACCCCCCTTCCACACACACACACACACACAGTATAATAGCTGCGTGAATATTGTTTATTCTATTTCCCCAAAAAATTGGTATAAAATATAAAGAAAAATAAAAAATATAAGAGAAAATTATCTTACTTGACTTTCTCACACATACACATGCAGGGAGGTCTACTTGGGGCAGTGGATAGGCAGTGGGACTTCGGAATCATAATATGCGAGTTTGAATCTCAGTCCTTCGGTTTCACATTTGGACTAATAACATTGGTAAAGATATGAACCCCCACCTACCCTCCAGCTATAGATTAAATAGTGCATATTGTGTTATTCAAAAAACTGTGTGGACAAAAAAGAACGTTTATCAAAAATTATCATTATTGGCATTAAATGACCTAAAAAGGTTGATATGTTGTAAAACACTAACAAACATGCACACACACACATTATTATAGCTGTGTGAATATTGTTTAGAAAAATCAATGCTATTTCTTCTTTTAGAAAAAATCTATTTCTAAGCAAGGTCTGTGTACAAATTGATTTCAAATGGCCATGTGGCTATGGAAGTTGTGTTTCTTATTGAAGGAAAGAAGCTTGTTGGGATTTTCATTGATTTGGGTTTCTAACTTGGACCATAAAACGTTCCTTAAGGAGTCTCTTCCAACTTCCAATTGATATCTAAAATATCTACTGACTGTAGCGAGCAGGGCTGAGCTTAGGGCTCCTGCAGACCCTGCAATTGTGGAAGGGGTTAGTTCTCAAAGGGCTTCTTGGCTCTACACAACTATTGTAATGAAAAAAAATTAACAAAATAATTATAAGGATTTACTGAAAAATATTATCATATTTGTATGTTGAAATCAGCAGTTCCAAGAAGAGTGGATGGTCCTACACAAGCCTTCACCACTGTAAACAAATCTATGTGTGGATGTCTGATGGCCATACATGGTTTGATGACCCTCATACGTCGAAATCGACGGGAGAGTCCATCATCATATATATATATACCAACACATCTCTCCCTCTCTTTCTTTATCTCTCTCTCTCGGACTGATATTAATTTGGTATAGGTTTGATCCTGATTAGAGGAAGACTTTTTATGGATTGCAAAAATATTATATATAGTAAAAATAAATCCAAACCTGGATTTGGCGGCCGTTGGTGACTATCAGTTTCACGCCTGAACAACACCCTCTATCATCGATACTGAGCGCTCTAGCTGTAAATTCGTGCAACAATCTACTAAGAGATTGATCAACATTATATTATATATATATATCTTTGATAGAAGCCTTCCCTGAGTTGGGGAGTGCAAGTTGCATTTTGTGGGTAGATTGGGCGCATTCTGCAGGTGCGGAGGTTGCAATGTCGCTAAGCACGTCACTGGCAGCAAGTTTGTCAAGTTGCAGAAATTCTTATGCATAAACCAGATACCTTGTTGTGGCTTGATCTCTCCTAATGAGTTCTTGCCAAAAATTAATGAACTTTTTCTTTATAACAATGGCCTGCCTTCCTCTACCCTGGAACATGCTTGTTTTCTTTTATTCTCTATGACACTAGTATCTATTTTTCAAAATATCATACTGTCATAAGAGATTGCATTGTAGTTGAGGATTATTGATTACACTGGTGCAATAAAAAAAAACAAAAAAACGGGCACGTTAGTTACTCTTTGTTATTGCTTAAAAATATATTATTCATAGATGAGATATGATAAAGATAAATAAAGAAAATTTTTATTAATAGTTCAGAATGGGAGATTGTTTTTATTTTGAAGTTGAGCATTTATTTCCACTATGCAGTGCTATATTAAATGTGCCCCCACAGAGCCAGGATACACTCCTCTCTTGTGGGTTGTTAAAATCCATTTTCTTTGTTTTCTATGTTGAGCTTGTTTCATTTATTTCTATAGATAAGCTTAGATTGGAATCTAACAATAATTTTTTCAGCAGGTCAAAGAGTGTACAGGATTTTTACTATTTTCAGATATATTCATCCATTCACACACACACACGAGAAACTGACAGTTGCCGAAGGCTGTTGACTCCGTGTCTACACTTAACTAATATATATATATATATATATATATATATATAATTCATTCTTTTCTCCTCATCTTCATTGTTTAAG
Source organism: Xipholeptos notoides (assembly GCA_036873565.1). Taxonomy (NCBI): domain Eukaryota; kingdom Metazoa; phylum Mollusca; class Cephalopoda; family Idiosepiidae; genus Xipholeptos; species Xipholeptos notoides. The sequence continues at coordinate 5,092 of JAYKTE010147934.1, read as the reverse complement.
AGTTCAATATTTCTGTTCCTATTCATTCTTGTTGAGAAATGTTTCTGGCCTTAAAGAGGTTGATAGGCCATTAAACACAAACAAGTAAACATTCTTGTTGAATAACTTATACCTTGTAGAATTTATGAACATTCAGAATGAGATGAATAAATGGAAAATAATCGACAATTATAACAAGCATAGAAAAAGGAAAAATCAAAATAATCCATACACAGAATCATGATTATTAATAGTGGGTTTATTGATGCAAGAAAAATTGTCAATATGTAATATGATATATACTTGGTCGAGCACCAAACCAAGTTAGGCACAAGGCCAGTTTTCCGTACTCATTACATGCAGTGTTGCTCTTCACCTAGATGAGTTACTCTCATTGGATTGACGGGCCTCATCTACCCAGGTTTTTAAAGTCAGTGTTATCCTTAGCTAGTTGTGCTATTTAATCCTTAGCTGGAGGGAACAAGGAGATTTATTCTTTGACCAAGCATAAATCAGAATGTAATGTAATAATTGGGATTTGAACTCTCCTATTAGATTTTCAGTCTAAGCATTTATCCATTGTGCTACGGGATTTCCCCCTTAAGTGTTTGCAATGTTTGATCACGTTTAAATTGTTTGAAAGCCGATCTGTCCCAATCGATGTCTTTTAGAAATCTGAAGAATTTATTTCAGTTATCTGCAAAACAATACAGGTATGCTGCCATCATCTTGTAGAATGTTTAAATCCTTTACCTGTCGAAGATTAATGCATGAATATACAATATATCTAATCCCAGTTTCTATTTACCTTTCTGAAAGGGGAAGTTCACTTGGGCCAGTGGATAGGCAGTTGAACTTCAGAATCATAGTACGCGAGTTTGAATCCAAGTGGTTCCGTCTGCGTTCATATTTGTACTAATACCCTTGGGAAAGGTATGAACGCCCCATATTTCCTCCAGCTATGGGTTAAATAGTGCTTACTGTGATATTGAAAAAAAACTGAGAACAAAAAATATCATTTATTAAAAAAAATGGTTGTTCTCGGCATTAAATGACCAAAAAAGGTTGATATGCCGTAAAAAACAAACAAACAAACCTTTCTGAAAAATATTGTCTTTTTATCTTCCTATCTTTATTTATTTATTTTTTTTCAAATCTTCCTCAATCACTCTGATTATGCCTCTCTCTCTCTCTCTCTCTCTCTCTCCTTCTTTCTATCACTTTCTATTGAAAAAAAAAACTTGCCTATACAAATCACCCAATAAATCTTTCACGAAGCAGGACCGATTTCTTCGGGCCACTTAATCTGCATTCTGCTAGATGTTATCAGAGAAATGCTATCAGAGATTAAGGAATTTGCTGATAACCCAACTGTAATGTCAACCGCACTTTGCCCCCATTTTCATTATTTGCCAATTTCCAATCTAAAAGACCAAGAATTAATCCCTGATAATCTTTTGAAGAATTGATATCAGAGACATTATAAAATCCCGTCTCCACCAACATCGATATGTTCCTACTTGTTTCTTGGTGACCAGTTCACAATGGCCAAAATAATTAGTTGCTGTAATGGATTGTAATTTATAATTCACTCATACTTTGTGTAATTATCTGCCTTGACACGGAATTTGAACCGTTTCATTTCTTTTATTGATTAAAGAAATATTAGGTTGTCCCAAAAGTTTGTAAACACTTGTAAAAAAATTGAAATTTTATTTGCTAAATCCATAATTCATAAGTTTTTTGGTAGAATTCTACCTTGTCTTTGAACTGTTTCATTTCTTTTATTGATTAAAGAAATATTAGGCTGTCCCAAAAGTTCATAAAAAAATTGAAATTTTATTTGCCAAGTAAATAATTCCTAAGCTTTTGGCTAGAATTCTACCTTGTCTTTGAAATGTTTCATTTCTTTTATTGATTAAAGAAATATTAGGTTGTCCCAAAAGTTTGTAAACACTTGTAAAAAAATTTAAATTTTATTTGCCAAGTAAATAATTCCCGAGTTTTTGGCTACAATTCTACCTCATCTTGTATTTAGAATCGACTTATATTTGAGTCATGGATAAGTCCTGAGTTTTTGGCTTATATTCAGAATCGACTTATATTTGAAAATATACAGTAGATTTTACAGTAAAGTGTTCCATTCTTTAAATGGACTAGCATTCTACTGTAATGAAGCTTTAGAAAATGTGAAAAATTATCTGTACATTGTTTGATATGACTTCCGAGTCACTTCCTCATCTAATGAACCATTTAAGGCAGCGTCAGTGGCAGCAACACAAAGAATATATTTCCTAACAAAATGTCTACTTTTTGTGTTAGAAATAGCTGTACAGTTCTGGTCAAAGGTTTTGAAACACTATGTCAAAGTATATGGTGTCAGGTAGTTTCCAACAGCAAGAATTAGTTTTATTTAAATTTCTATATGTCCATAGTGCACAGTAACTTTTTGGACACCCTGTAGTTTGATATTTCTGAAGTGCCTCCAACAACAAGAATTGAACTTGAAGCTGTTCTGTAAAGATCTTGGACTTCTATTAGATCTACAGCTCTGACCAAAGGTTTTGCAACACTAAGTGTATAGCATCAGATATTTTTGAAGCTGCTCGAATAACAAGAATTGAACTTGAAGCTGTCCTACAAAGATCTTGGACTTCTCTTAGATCTAACTGTTTAAAATCACTGAGTCTAAGCCAAAGCAAATAAAACTTGTTCTTTAAAATAGAGGAAGGCACGTAATGTATTGAATTTGACGTAAAAATTTAACCTCATTTTTTTACTTTGAAATTATTCAAATTGTTGTTTTAAAATGCTAAAGCAAAAATAGTTGTTTTGTTATCAATAACTCATAATTCTATGCTTTTGCAAACCTTTTGTCCAGAGCTGTTCATCACAATAAATAAATACTTTTATTTTACTTTGAAATTGTTTAAATTATTATCTTAAAATTTCTTCTATTAGATCTACAGCTATGACCAAAGGTTTTGCAACACTATGTAAAAGTATATAGTATCAGATATTTTTGAAGCGGATCCAACAACAAGAATTGAACTTGAAGCTGTCCTACAAAGATCTTGGACTTCTATTAGATCTACAGCTCTGACTCAAAAGTTTGGCTACACTATATCTATAAATTCTTTCTCCAACCATTTCAGGTTTTCTTTTTGTTCTTATAACCACTGAAAATACGTCAATAATTTCTCAGTATACTGTATACTTTTGAATATAATAGAGTTTTTTGGCAGGGGAAACAATCCATATTTCGGCATATCAACTTCTATTCGAGTCATTCATAATATTTATGTTCAGTGCTAATGTCTGAGCGAGCGGTCTTATATTTATTGCTAAACTAAAAAGAAATATTTTTAATGTGTTTATAGTAGTTCCGGTTTCGGTTGAAGTATTTTTTTCATTTGGGTCAGTGGATAGACAGTCAGACTTCAGAATCATAATGTGCGAGTTCAAATCCCAGTTGTTCCTTTTATGTTCATATTTGAGCTAATACCCTTTGGAAAGACATGAATTCCAACATTATCTCCAGCTATGGCTTAAATTGTGCATTATGTGTTATTCAAAAAAACTATGAGTGAGCAAAAAAGAACGTTTATCAAAAAATGTTTATTCTGTCATTAAATGACTTAAAAGGGTTGATATGCTGTAAAACTAAAATAAATAATATATAAATAATTACCCTCCTGATACAAAAGCTAACATCAAGAAAATCAAATTCATGAATTAAAAAAATGTGTCTTCAATGTGGAATGAGATAAAGATGAATTGAAATTCAAAATCTCAATTCGTCTTTTTCTCATTCAAAATTCTGATATTTTATTATTTTGAATCAAAGTCCAGTTCTTTCAAAAAGTTACTCTGTTCTTATAATTTCAAAATAAGAACCCTATCCTATGTTCTAAAACTTTATAAAATGTTTTCAATAGTCAATTTATTAGGAAGAACAGTGACTGTATCTTAATTTAGGAAATTGATTTTATTGTTCAAATTCAGAGAAATATGCATTTGTAAAGACTGCTGCAGCACTGTTTATAAGTAAACCAATGAAAGGTCAGTGCCCTACTTAGGAACATTGCGCCCCCCCACCCCGCAGAATGTGCTCTGCAGGCCCCTACTCACACCAGTAAACTTGCGCACCCCCCTTCAACATACTGAACCCACAATAAATGGTACTTTAAACATAATAACAGGCAAATGTTCTGTAATCATGAAAAAATGGAAGAAATTTACTTAATTTAGTAAATTAAATGTGTTAAATGGTGTGTGTTTAAAAAAAAGGTTTATGTAATTAAATAAATCAATTAAGATCTCCCTCGCATGCGTATCTAGCACTAACAGGGAGCATTCATTTAAAAAAAATGCATGTGCTCTGCGAAGCCAATAAAAGCCTTGTGATATCCCGGGGCCTTGTGGCTCCCAAAGAGCCTACGACACGCCCCGCAATTGCGAGGTCTGCAGGGGCACTAAGCACTGCTCTGTGAAAGGTCTATAGTAATTTTCTGAAAGCACTGTATAATGATGGTCTATACCCACTGGCTTGTCCAAAATCGGTGTATTAATTAATTGTTCAGATGAAAAATTTTGAATTGATTTCGAGAAAAAGCAAATGTTTTTGATTTCTATGTACATTTGGCAGTTGCATAAGGCTTATTTTTGAAATGGTCAAATCAATTCGTTTTATGGCATATCAACCTTTTTATGTCATTTAATGCTGAGAAAAATCATTTTTTCATAAACGTTCTTTGTCCATATGTAGCTTTTTGAATAACACAATATGCAATTTAGTCCATATTAAACTTTTTTGATAAATGTTCTTTTGTCTGTTTTTTTTTTTTTAACGTACAATGAGCACTATTTAACCCATAACTGGAGGGAAAGTGGGGATTCATACCTTTCCCAAGGGTATTATTCCAAATGTGAATGTAGACGAAACGTCTGAGATTCGAACTTGCGTTCTATGAATTCAAAGCCTGACTTCCTATCCACTGTCCCAAGTTGACCTCCCACCCTCAAATCAATTGGTTGACCAATTTGATGACTTTCTGTGAGTAAATGAGCCATAGAAATAAGTTTATCTCAATTTGGACAGGCTTGCCTCTTT
>JAYKTE010147823.1:0-13087 GCA_036873565.1 Xipholeptos notoides | reverse complement strand
CTTTGGAAATATTCATTGTTATTTTTTGTGTTTATATAGATATATATATATATATATATATATATATATACACACAAGAAATATGAAACTTATATTTGATAGTTATAGATTTATCCTTACCCTACATAACAAAAAAACACAATTGTTTTTTTTTCTCTGGCTTCTTGGATAATAAGGAGAGAAATTTATTAGATTCTAATAAGAGGGAACACACAGTGGATATTTTGAAAAAAGTATAAATTTTTAGAAAAATGATGAAAAATTACACACAGACACTTTTGTTGTTGTTGGCGGCGGTTGCTGCTGCTATTATTAATATTTCTGTTTGCAATTGATTAATATTTGTTTGAAATAATTTAAAATCTAAAATAATAATAATAATAATAATAATGATAGTTAACACATTTACCAGAGACAGATTTTTGTTCTTTTTCATTTTTGAAACAGCTGTTCAAGAAAAAAACTTAAAATTGATTGATGGGAAAGAATTGAGAAATAAGTCAAGAGGAGGAAACATGATGATAGGGGATGCAATCATGTAATGGTGAAATAATTAAATTCAGAAAAGCAGCAGTAGCAGTGACAGCAGTGGCATCTATTAGAATTTGAATCAGTTTTTTTTTCACTTGCAAGTTTTAGACATGAAAAAAGCATTTTTCAGTGAGAGAGAGAAGAAAAATACTCTTAACAAATTATCTATTTTAATTAATCGCACCAGAGACTATTGTATGATCAGGACATTCACCCACAATGATGCACAAAGATTTATTGAAAAGGCTTTTCCTGTTCTTTTGTTTCTGACATGCATTATCTTTAGAATGAATAAAAGTAAAAAGCAGTTTCTCAACAGAAACTGACAATTGAGGTTTTAATGAACATCAAAACAATTAGTTACAATATTTGGCCTGTTATATTTTACTTTATTATAAGGACTGCTAAAAATGATTTTTTTTTCATTTGAAACAAATCAAAAATTATCAAAATATATTATTGATGGTTGATTTACAGGTCTGATTTAAAAAAATATTACAAATTAACAGTATATAAAGCAAAATGATACATTTCTGATTCATTTTCAGTACATTTAATACATTCAATATAGATTGACCTAAACTTTAAAAGCCTTTTGCATGAAAAGTTTTAAATCTTCATAAGTTTATTTCATATTTAGAAATATTTATCATAATTCGATATTTAGCCAGAGAGTACCTCAGCCGAAATAGAGTGAATGCAGCAATAATTACATTAACTACAACATGAGTGAGCAATTTAAATAATACAAATTATGAAGTCTTTTCAAAAGTTCCAACAAATGCAAGTCAAGGTTTTATGTTTTTAGAATTTTTTAATAATTAGTTCCAGGACACAAAAACTTCTGAAACTTATTTTTGTAGTGAACAAAAACCACTAGGAAAACATCCCAAGTAGTTTTGGGATAAAGGAAATGAAAAAAAATAATGAAACCTATAAAATCTGTGTATTAATCTTTTGCAGACTGTGGTCTGCATCTTTATAGTTGTTGTTACACCACGTTTTGGCCAAATCATTCTCAGGTCTTAGTCAACATTCCGCAAAAGATTAATACATATATTATGAAGCCTCACCTCAAAAGAATTCCCAAATAAATACAATTCCAATAAAATCTGTTTAATAAAATCTATTATTATAAACTTGCCCATTTATTTTTATATGCATAAGTCAAATGGTCAAGGCTTGTGTTGAACCAGCCATACATTTGGATGAAGCCGATAGCAAGAGGATAGTGTGGAAAGGTTTGCTATCAAGCCATTACAAGAATAATCTTCAAGGTTATTTAATTCCCCCTAACCAAAAAGCATCTTCATCTACAGTCTGATACATAGCTGTACTTGAGAAATTCCAAGATATATCAGCAAAACCTTTTAGTTACACAGAACTTTTTTTCCTACATATGATTGGATTCTTTTTTTTAATTCAAATGTGTCAGATTTTAGACCCACTATATTTATAAACATAGTTGGCTAGACGACAAAGTGTTTTTTTTCAACATAATGAAATATTTCAATAATTCTAGGTTGGTCAGTGTCTTTATAAAAGTTAATAATGCTTTATTGGATAGATTGTTATATCAAGCATTCAGCTCATTAACAAGATCACTTTTCTAAAGAGAGAAGAAAAGAAAGAGTAAGAAAGGGAGAAACCTTGCTTGCTAGTTTCTCCAAGACTGTTTCCCTTAATCATAATGTCTACTTAATGTAATTTCCACCAGATTTCCTTGCTTACCCAAGCATTCTATTGACTCTTCTTAGAAGAATTAATTCTACTTCTTTTTCTTCTGAACAGAACATAGCCATCAAGGATTATTGCATTTGTAAATGGATTTCTACATGCACTTACCCCAACCCTTTCATTCCCACAAGGGAACAAAATTGAGTGCACAATTGGGAGGGGATGTAGTAATGTCAGGTTTCACAGGTTTGTGGTGCCTGTAGAGAAGAGCAAAAAAAGATGCATACAGACATTAGGAGCTAGGGAAAAACAGAAAAGCAGAGTGAAAGAGATCTTTCCAACAAAGTGGAGTGATGCAGCCAGACTGGATCAACATATTGAACTGAGGCAAATCAATTTTAGATCAACTAAGTCGTCCAGGACAGATCATGGATGAAACATTATGGTCAAAAAGTTTAACAAGATTCCTTGGGCTTATAAGATTTTGATCAATAAGATTTAAATAAAACAATTATAAATCCCAATTTCTAAGTATGAATAACCAGCTAGTAATTATGCCATAATGTTGAATCAATTGACTATTTTGTTTTCATTGGTCTTTCTCTTTTGTGATATCATTTAGTAGGAGGCCTGTTTGAGTGAAAGACATGTGAAGCAAAAGCAAGGCCATATCTCAAGTTTATAACTAGTTTTCACATTTTTTGTCTTTGAATAAACTAACCTTTATTAACTAGCTTGTACAATAGAGACCACCTATATACAATCTTAACTTCTCATAGGCTAGATGAAAAAAGATTTGGGAATGAGGCTGACAAGAATAAATTAATTTCTCGTCAGATCCAGCAGCAATATCCCTAACCTGGGGGACTGAAGATCCCCAAAATATACAAGAAAAATATACAGAGGACAAAAAAAAAAAAAAAATGCTATCTTGATAAATTCTAACCAATTTCTCAAATAACCAACATATCTTCTATTTTCGAATGCAGCAGAAGTTAACTTTATACTATGTACAAGACAGATAGTAGATTGATGCAATATTTTAGGTAAACTGGTATATGTGTGTGTGTATGATGGACTCTCCCGTCAATTTCGACATATGAAGGTTATCAAACCATGTATATATATATCATTCAGACATATTTCATTAAAAAAGAGTTCTAATTTTTCTTTTTAATTCAATTTTTTCTTGTTTTCTAACAATAAACTTAGTTGCAGGGTCGAGTGTCTCAATCAAATTTCTCAGCTTTCTTCTATATATACATACATACATATATACACACAAATATACTAGATACATAGTAAGTATGTAGATGCTAAATTTATACACACACAAACGTTTATTTATTTATATACAATATATACTAATTATACACCCATTGTCTTTCTCTAATATTTCATATATATGTATTTGTGAATAACTACCAAGTAAAATGTTTCATAGTATGTATAATGAACAAAGGATTAAAACAAAGCAAAGGAGAAAAATGTTTTTGAAATTGAAACTTAAAGCAGCGAAACCTTTATTTTTCAGTGATTAAGATTTTTATTTTATTGTAATCAAAAAAAAATCTGTAAGAATTTAATTACAACAACTTGTAAAAATGGTTTAAAACATAAATTTAAAAAATTAAATCTTAGTCGTGTATCCTTCATATCATTAAACATTTCAAAAATAAAATGTAACTTACTTAAATTAAATATACTATATGTATTTTGGTCTTTTACATCAGCAAGTAAATAATCAAGGATTTAAAATATTCATAACCATTTTAATAATATAGCAATGAGTAATTGAATATAATTTTTGCATATATTCAAATAAGTATTCATCCATATATGAGATAAGAACATTTAGCTAGCAATGCATAGTTGATTGTGTCCAAGTAGAGAGAGTAGACGGAGAGTCATAGTAAAAAATAGAAAATGGTAGCTAGAAACAATTCGCATTTGCAGTTATTGATTAGCAAGGTTGGTTTCCAACCTGTCATTAGTTGACCTTGGGTATGGTTTAAAAAACACAAAAAAACGTAAAAAATTCGAATAGTTAATACATAGGAGTTAAAAAAAAAACAAAAAAAACTTACTGTTAGTATTAATAAAAGCTTGAATAGTTTAGACAGGTTTTGTCTAGACATTTTATTTGGGAGACTAATTTTTTATCAGAGTCATGATTTCAGCTTGAATTTAACTGACATGACCACCAGTTTTGATAGACTAACACTTTTAAGCCTATAATGGGATTCACTTGAAAGTTATGTAACTTATAGACAAAATATATCTTATTGTTAGGAGAATATTTTTTTTAGAAAAATGCAATTTGTATGTAAGTATAATTAACTAATGTATATTATAATTTGTAAGTTAATTTTCTTAATTCTTGGGCATAAGAAATATTTAGGTAAAACTATATTAATTATTCCAAATTGTAATACTGATAGATATATCTTCTCATTTATTAAGTTGTCCAAAAAGTTTGAAATTTTACTCCTCAAGTAATAACAAAAACAACAAAAATTATTCCTCAAAATAAAGAGCATCATTTTCCAGGACTTTCTGCCATCGATCTGCAACCTTTCAGATCTGGTATCATTCAGCTGGTTTCGAATTCTTGACACGCTTTTTCGAACTTTTGGGACAACCTAATATTAGTAATCACATGGTAATGAGTAAATTCATGGACACCAAATGAAAAGGGAAAGCACAAGCATACAAGGGCCTGGGGTCTCACATGTCATATATGCAGCTATGACCAGTAATAGAAAAACTGGAGAGTTAAACAATGTATTGGCCTACAATCAAGTACTAAACTTTATTGTCCACCATTCTGTAAAGAAGTGGTATTAATATATTTCACAATGACAAATAATCACAATTATCAGTGAATAAATGAGACCTAGCCCTCAAAAATAAAAAAAAAAATCAATAAAAATAAAAATAACCAGTGATATTAACTAAAGTACACAATATATACAAAGAGCATCACAAAATCAATATTCATTAAAAAAAATCTCATGCTAAGAATTATTCTCAGTAAAGGATTAAACTAACCTGTCAATAATAACCAAGAAAAGCATTACGAAATAAATAATCTGAAAGAATTATTTGAAAAATACAGATCTAATATTATGTTAAACTTCATTAATGAAAAATAAAAAGACAAGAAACCTTTTGAAAACTTACTGACTTTTTAACAACTATCTGCATTCATACCAATCAAGTAAAATGAGCAAACAAGAAAACAGCTTTTATTAAGAATTGTATTCACAAAAACACACATATGAAACCTTTTGGCCATTAAATAACCCATATGGATTGTTATTTAATTTCTCAAAAAATAAAAAATAAAATAAAAATACAACCAATAAATCAATCACAAAGGAAAAAAGAATTTACACCATATACACATGTTAACGAGAATCTTTTTGCATATTTAAGCAGGAGAGGAGAACATATACCTTTTAATCAACAGCAATTATACCAAACACACTAACTCTACTTTATTATTTATTTGATGCTTTTTTTTAAGCAGTCAATCTCACAAATGGAAATTTGATCTAATTAGAGAATAAAAAGAAAATATGAGGTAGCTGCAATAACTGACCATCTGTCACACAAATCGGCCATTCTTCTTACATAGTCAACATTTCAATAGAAATAAATAAAAACTAATACATTTCTGTATTTCCAATAATGAGGTAGATACAATTACTTTAGGACCACTCATGGGCTTTTAGACAAATTAGACATCCATATATATATTTTATATATTTCTAGAGGTTTAGAAGTGTAAGAATTGTTTGTAACAGTAGTTTTAAAATTCAAGTTACACTTTGCAGCATTAAATATATGTAATAAACATGCAGCACAAAAACACTACAATACTTATAAATTATCAATTAAATATTAAAAGTAGTCAGGGCTCTACTGACAAGTTTACTTTTAGTTGACCTTTAACAACTAAATATTTTCATTTACTAGCCAAAAAGAAAAGTTACAAGAAAAACCCATGAAATGTTATTTCACTCTAATCTTATAAATAAACCAATAATTCAAAACAGTCACAGTTTAAGAAACTATAATCCATTTCAATTTGAACTACTTTTTCTTAAGAATTTGTTGAATTTCTTTAGACTTGTTTTAAACAGCCTTGTTTTAAAAAAATCAAGTAAATTGTTATATTTCTACTTTCTAAACCTTTCATTATTTAAATAATTTGACTTTGCTCAGTTAATTAGAAAAGAAATATAAGTGTCAATAGTCTAGGGCCTATAGTTCGCTTGCAAGATCAAATTAATTCAACCAATTACATTAATATGTTGACTGAGCATTTTCTACCCTACTTTGGCCAGAATTTGGACGGTAACCCCACCTTCATTCAGGATAATGCTTCCATTCACACAGTTGGCATTGTCAAGAGGTTCCTTGAAGAGCATGATATTCCATATTTAGATTGGCCTGCACAATCTCCAGACTTCAATCCTATTGAAAATGTGACATTTTTTTGGTTGACTATGCCCATGATGATCAGCAACACTTGCTCTATCAGCAATATTGAACACTTACCAATTTAACAAAATATTCTATTATACATACATACATACAGAGCAGGCTTCAAGTGCATGCTCTCAAGTAAACCTTGGTATTGTATAGCATGATTGGCGATCTCTGACCAGCTTGATTGCAACATAAAGAGCAGTTACTGATAAGACCAGAGACTTTTCAGACTTGAACCCTAATCACTGCAATAGTCTTTTATATGGCCTATTATGAAAAATTAAGCACACATCCTATAACTACAGATTAACATTATCATGTAAACTGTTACAACAATTATATTTTTGTTTTAACAAGATATTTTCAGAAAGCAGAAATTTCTAATTAAAGAATAAAAAATAAAAAAAGGCCTCTTTGTTATATTTGCTAACTTCAGACTTCTTTACACTTAGCAATTAAAGTTCTCCATCCATTTACAATTTATATATTGGAATGTTGGAGATGAGGCTTGATAATTCATGTTAGGAGTTTCCAAGCTATTGTCTTCATCTTTATGTTTTTAAATGTTTCAATTGAGAATTAGAGTTTTCCTGTTAAGATTGGAAATATCTTGTCTAAACCAGGAACTTTCATGGAACTTACAAACAAATGCTATATTCAATCCATGGGAATACATTAATTTCATTTTGTTATTCATGATAAAGTAATAAATTTTGACAGTACCTTTTTATTATTTTGCCATATGTGGCAAAATAATACAGGATTGAACTTGTAATATCCACTTTAAAATTTTATCCAAAAAATTTAGTTTCTTGCTTTTTCTTGTGTTGCTGATAAATTCCATGAGCATTAAAAAGCACTATTTCTATTTAACATTCTGGTTTTCCTCACTCCAGGTTTTTTCATATATTCTTTCTATTATTCCCTGAACTCTATAAAAATGTTTCAGAAACAAAATCAACTAGAGAACCAATTAAAAAAAGTAAAAATTCTTAAAGCAAAAAAAAAAATTAGATTCACAAAGAATTCTGAGGATTCTTAGCATTCCATAAATTGTTATAAAATTCTAGATAAAAAAGGAAATGAAAAGAAAATTTTATATATATTTATATATATATATATATTAATGAAAAGTTACAAATTTGACAAAAGTCTTTTGTTTTATATTTTGTCCCAAAAAAAAAAAAAAATAAATAAAATTAATGGAAACAAAGAAAAGCAGTCAAAATAAGAATATTATTTGACACTTCCAAATTTGATGCAAAAAAAAAATGTAGCAATTTTTTTTTTTTTTTTAAACATTTTTATAAACATCTCCATAAATAATAATATTTAGCTATATCCATGCCTTCAATAACTACCCAGCTTTTCAAAATTGCATATTTAAAGTAAGAAATATTCCCGATGAATTGCAGTAAAATTGTAATAAACTGTCTATCCAATAAAACTAAAAAAAAACATACAGAGCAAATAGAGAAAATTGACCCTAACAATGCCATAAGAATCATACTTTTTACTAATTCAAATATTCTAAAATTTGATAGAGTTTTTAAAAATTAGTCACATTTAAAAGTAATTGATATGACTAGTTCTTTCTGGCCTTTGATTTTGGCAACATACACAAAACATAGTATATATATATTACACTATGAAAACTTTTCTGGATCCTGACAGTAATCCAAATTACCTCTAAAATCAAATAATTTGCAAGATAGCAATTCATCTGACTAGAATGCCATTTCCAATCATAATTAAATTCAGTGATATAGCTCAAATTAAAAAAAAATTATTTCATTATTTACGTCCCAATTACTGATGCAATTAGTTGTAAAAATAAAAGAAGAGCCTTTATCATAAAAGTTAGAATACTTAATTTTTTATAAGTTTGTTGGAGATCCCAAATTTATTTTTGTTCTAAAGCTGACAGAGATATATTCAACTGCATATCCAAAGGGTAGCACTCCTTGCATGACATCATATGGGATATGGGATTAAATGTAAATGAGCTGTGATCCAAAAGAGGATTAATTCATTATTTATATTCTATTTGGAAAGCTTTGGACACAAGACAGCTCTTTTATTGTAGTAAGGATTAAACAAGTCAACAATCTACTGCCATTAAAAATTACTGTTGCTCCAGTATTTAAGAAACCTATCTTAATATACAATATTTTTCATAACTAAAGGATTCTATTATTTGTTGGAACTTTGGAAAACAGGATAGGTAAATAGTGTTGCATAGAGGCTTTACTCTATCATCAACATATTTGTTATATACACACAATGACCAGGATCCATGGCTCAAGGGATATAGGACTTCTATTCATACGGTTGAGAATTGGTATGTACAGAACACCTGATTATAGGTGTGAGAAACTAACCAAAGGTAAAAAATCAATTATTCAGTTCAAAAGTGTGCTAAAGATTTTGATTTTAATTTAAAGTCTTTCAAGTTTAACAGGAAACACTAGACAGCCAGAGGGTATAACAGCTGAAATTGTATGTGCATAACAATAAAGATGAATATAAAATATAAAATTTAGAAGAAAACCAAAAAAACATCAATTTGTAAGGATTACTGACCTAATTTCAGATTTAAGTAACTACTCAAATTATCATTTTGCTAAATTGATAATTAAAAGGATGAAAAAAATGGTCCCTTTCTCTAATCAACCATTCAAAGCAATTTCTTTTCCAACTTGTTTTGACTGTATTCTCAAATTTAAAATAGCCATTTCCATAGATCAATAGAGGTTTCTAGATTAATATTTCTTTCATTCCCAAAAGGAAAAAATTATTTTCTATTGTCTCTTAATATTTAGCTAGAATGATGGTTGATTATTTTCCTGTAATTATTCTAATTTGTTATGATATTGACACTAGTTATGATTAAAGAAGTATATTTTTCTTGTTTCAGAAATTTCCATCAAATATCACTATCAATGGTAAGAGACTCTAAAAAGATATTTATAAAAAGCTCTAAAAAGAAGCAGATAAAAGAAGAGACTTGAAAAAAGAAAAAGTTAAAAAGAAATTTAAAAAAAAAAAGAAATATATAAAGGACTTGGAAACAGAAGGAGAAAAGACTCATACCTTTCCCAAAAGAAAATGCCATAAAATGAATATAAATAGTTGATATAGATTTGAACTTGAATTTGAACTATGATTCCCAAGGTCAAGAACTTACTACTCACCAACAGACTGTGCAATCATACTAAAGCTAAGATAATTTTCATTTGGATTAATTCCATTAAAGCAAATGTAGGTTTATATTTTCTTGAATTAAACCTCTATATTTTATACAAATACCAGCAGGTTATTTTCTTTATATTTGTTTAGATAAAAATGCCAATATTTAGGAAGTTCAAAAAATGTCCTATACATTTCAAATGTCACCCCCACACACACACACTATACCCTATTCATTTTAACAATTTTTAAGCTAATAAACAATATAACATAAGAAAAAAACAAAAAGAAAATCAAATAACATTTTGATTTCAGGACTATGAAAGACTGTCACAGGAATGGTTTCTTTAAATGGAAAATCCTTGGATTTTAATTCATAAAAGTTATAAAGGGTAATAAATATCTCCCTTTATTAATAAATATTAGAGGGTTTTCTTAAACTACTATACTATTGCAGCAAAACTTGTATCATGTCAATCATCTATCATTTTAAATGTTAAAAATTTATTTCTGCAAGGTAACAATAAACAAGTATGAACAGTATAATGTATTGCTATTTTAACTTATGATATTCTATCTCTATAAAAAATTCATGAAAAAAAAATTAGGCAAATTTTAATTGTGTTCATCTTTATCCTTTTCTTTATTGGTTTTATTAGTTGCTTCTTTTTAGTTATCAATTTAATAAAAAATGTTTTATTATTAACAAATATTTCTAAAATAACACATACACACCAATTAATTATGAGGATAAAAAATTAACAAAAACAGTTTCAATCATATCAAAAAGGTAAATTCATCATGATGCAATGATAAAACTGTAGCAAGTTAGAAGAGAGGATGGGTTTCAAAGAGATATTTTCATACTGCAATCAACAAACCTATCATACACACCCTAGAGAAAGAACTCATTTCTATATTTTTAATCTTTCATGTATTTATCTTTTAGAGAATATTTGATAGAGGGAAGAAAAGATTAATTTAGCTATTCTTAAAATAGATTGCATCATCATTATCAAGCTAAAAGATTTGAAAATGCCAGTTTAACAAATGATGGTGTGTTATATAGTGAAAAAAACTAAGTAATGCTTGGGAGTGGTTGCTGGTGGCTACATAGGAAAGGAGGTAAGTCTAAAGAGAGACACATGTGAAAAACTTTTCTTGAAGAAATGCATCCTGAAATATAAGAAAATTTTCTTTGCTGGTTTAAGACAAAAATTAAAATATTTATAACATGAGCACTTACAAGCAATAAACATGCATTTATTTATTTTTTTACTCTTTAATTTGATTTTAAATAAAGTTACATAATACCTTTGAAAATTGTTAGAGGTTATTATTAGTATTGATAATAATAGTGATGAGGAGGAATAAATGTTAGTTTGAAAAAGCATGGAATGTTGTTTTCAAGAAATTACTTCAGTCTTATTGCTGTGATAAAAAGGCTAGAGATGGGAACTTCAACATAACCAGGTACCAATCATTTACACACTTACCCAGAGATAGTAAGAAACAAGGTGGTTTTTCAGCCACTTTTTAGATAATCATATAATCTCCATGGCAGAAGTATAAAAAAAAAAAAAAGGTGGGGCATCATTGAAACTATTCTCCTATTATGATGTTATGGAATCAATATTCACGTTGCAAAGAAGAATTGAGACAAAGTTTCTGTGAGAGGGAGTCTCTTCCTCCTCCTGGTCTTCTGAAAACTAAAGATGGATAAGACTTGAAGACCAGTGGTGCAGTTTTCACATGTTTATTTCTGCTGATGTTTTTTACTACCCAAGCATTTTACCTCCTCTGCTAAAATACAACTCTTTCACTATTCTCCTTACTCTACTCTGGAAGTTAACTACCCCTACCCAAACTGCCTTGGGACTACCCTGTACAGTGGATTATAATATCATTTGACCATTAGGTTCAATAATATTGTTACAAATGTAGTGGCAGTTGACCTACTCATATTTCTTTTCTGGTTGTTAACATTACTAATAGTTAAAACACCAAAATTTAACGTTATGGAGTAGAATTATCCCTCTTAGCTCAATAAATTGTTTATGAAAAAACTAACTTTCTAACATGATTTTTCTAGGTACCATTTAAACCTCGTAATGTTAATAGGCTTGTAATAGTAGTCTTGTCAATTTTTTTAGGACTTTAGGTTATGTTTTAGTTGATAATCAAATTGCCTTCAATCATCAAATTTGAGATGAAATCAAAACAGGTATTTTATAATAATTTTCTTTAGTTTTATTAGAAGAGTTCTTTTGAAAAGCCAAATTAATTGATAATTAAAGACAAGGTTGTCATCAAATGTGCTGGTTGTAATAGAAGAATACTTTAAAATAGATATTAACATACACCTTTCTTAAAAGAAAAAAAAAAGAAGAGAGAAATAGAGAGAAATAGAGAGAAATTCTTTCAAATTTTGGAAGAAACGGAATTTAAGTTAAAAGAAAAAATGTTTTTCATTATTCATTTAAATTAACAGGATGAAATTTTGGGGGAATTTTTATATTCTTTTTACATTTAAATTGAATAATACAGGATAATTGAAAAGTCCTCAAATGCAATTATGAATATTGGTTTTAAAGAAGAAAGAAAAAAAAGGTTTATTCAATTCATTCAGAGCTATCAAAAAATCCTTAGACATTTCAAATAATGCATTTAAGATTAAAAAATCTTAAATCAATATTCATATAATTCAATCACAGACGTTTTTTATAAGAAAGTCTGAATACAACATGTTGTAACATGCAGCTAGTAAATTGTCAACTACTGTGGGTATGGTACTTAATCAAATGATAGGTGAAATGTTGGTGCCTTTTATATACTTAGTCTACAGTTCTCATAGTATTTTGTTAACCAAACAAAAAGACCCATTATTGATTTAAAATAATTACATATTGCTAAACAGTACTTCTAGTCTAATACAAATAATATGAATAGTGTTTTTATATTGAAGTCCAGAGTTAACAACGGCAAGATACAACAGAGAATGAAACAAAAGTGAAGACATAACCATACTAAATATAGCAACTACATATTAGAGCTCCAAAACCATCTTTCTCTCATAGTACCATATACATCTGCTTGGCCCACACACCCACACACACACATATATATATTATATGGAAAAATGCGCGCATGAAAAGTAATATTCTTAAGATTTTATTAAACCTGGAAAAGTAAA
>JAYKTE010147712.1:0-13088 GCA_036873565.1 Xipholeptos notoides | reverse complement strand
ATTTTTCTTATAAACTGTACAATTTTAATTATTTTTTTTATGTAAACTATAAAATTTTGTTATAGAATGATTTTTATAGAAAATTGAAATTTTTCTTATAAACTGTACAATTTTAATTATTTTTTTTATGTAAACTATAAAATTTTGTTATAGAATGATTTTTATCGAGAAATTGAATTTTTTCTTATAAATTACAAAAATTTGATAAATTCTTTTATGTAAATTATAAGATTTTGTTACTGAATGATTTTTTATGGTAAATCTAAAAATTTTCTCCTAAGGTGTAACAATTTTATAACTTTGATGTAAACTTTATAGTTTACGGCTGAACTGAAATCTTTCTTATACTGTGTAAATTTTTTATAATTTCTTTTATGTATATTATATTTCTTTTATGTAAGCTATAACATTTAATCATACACAATAGCTCTTACATTTTTTAAAATTTATTAACAACTTATAATATTTCATTGATATATGTGTTTTCCCACACAAGGCCAAATGATTTTGAGGAATGTTGTCTTTGTTTTTTGTTAACACTGATAAATTAGTTAAATTATAATGTCTTTTTAACACATTCCCTAAAAGTGAGTTGAGTCTATAAAAAGGTGCAATTCAAAGAACAAAAATAATAAAAAGGGAGAAAATAATGTTAAATGTTTTTTTAGCAATTAATTCTCTCCTGATATAACTAAAAACAACGATATAAAATAAAAAAATAAAATAATCATGAGTAAGAAAATTATTCTGAGATAATCTAATTGTCCATTTATTCTTATTAGAAGAATTCTTTCATTTCCGTGAAAGTGGAAAAGAACGAAAAAGTGAAAAAAAAAAAAGAAAAAAAGAAAATCAAAAATGTCAGTCCAAGTCTTGATTGAACCAACAAACAATAAAAATAAATAAATAATTGAAAAGAATGAACCAAAACAAAAATAAAAAGAAGATACCAATCTGAGAAAGCAGGGTTATATAATGAGCAGATAATATTGATTTAGAAAATAAGGGTCCTAAGTTCAAATCTCACCTCCTCCCCAATGTTATCATGCACATTCTACTCTAAGATCCACAAACAAAACAATTGAATAAATCTATTTTCCAAACTATCAAACAATCAGCCTAATTTTAATGACTATTGAAAATAAAAAAGACGTTTGTATGTGTATATGTGTGTGTGCATGTTGGTGTACATAACAAATGTATATAACAAGTATATATATATATCATTATCACAACATTAAGCAAACCCCCTCCCTCCCTTTACAGGAAGACGAGCTGGGTACTCTTTAATGACTATAGCAGAAAGACTGATGAGCCCGTGGTTAGAATCTTGGATTGACATTAATTCAGTATGGGTTGAATCCTGGATAAAGGAAGGCTTGTTCGATCCTGGATAGAGAAAGACTAGTTCTTTGTGTAGCTGTCCTGACGAGCCATAAATGGTAAAGCAGGCCTGTAGACAGATTGAAAAAATATATTATATCTATATATTTGTTGCAAGAACTCACCCATATGCAACAATAGACCCTTCCGAACTATATCTATCTCGAGAAGTACCATCCTTGTTAGTAGCAGTCATTTAGTTGACACCAGCAGTCCGCCATTTTCTCTCAGTATTTCTGTTCCTGTCAATATAATACTTTTCTTTATTAATATCCATGTCCAAGTCTTTTCTTAGTAACCCGTATATAACCAGGATTGAACTTACATACTCAATCTTAGAAGACTAACCTCTTTATTGATTGAGCTACAAAGCCCAATTTATATTTCTTTTTGGTAGTTTTGGAATGTCAAATTCGGTTAGGAGTTATTGATATGTTTTTTTTAATTTACATTTTTTATATGAAACTACTATTTGACTATGTGTATATATATATATATATATATAATTGAAATTACATTCCATAATTATTATAAATGAATAATGATAATAATAATAATGCTTATTCACTCATAATACTGTCAGAATGTAATTTCCATAATATATATATATATATATATATATTTTAAATATATTAGTCTGTAGAGAAAAGTTGCCTATACTTACTGTTAAAGTGCTCAATATTAGAAATAAAGCACGTGTAGTAGACAAGTGTAGACACAGAGTCAACAGCCTTTGCTACTTGCTTCACTGCTTTCTCACTAAAATTTTCTAGATGCTAGTGAAAATATGTGCAAGTATAAATGAAACAAAAATTATTTTTAAAAAGATAGCCATTGCTAATCGAAAATAATGTCCACAAGAAAATTCCGGTTTTTGGCAAACTTCAATATAATTGCAAGCTTTTATAATACCAGTGAGGGAAGATGAGAAGAGGCTCACTTTTCCTTGTAAAGTACTTATAAAATTGTTTAGATTCCAAAACAATGATTCCAAAGCGAAATAACAGCACCCAAGCAAGGTTTTGTTCTTGAGGCAGCAACCAAGATGGAGAGGTTGAAGAAGGTAACTAGTACCAAAAGAGAATCTGTCGAAAAAGATTCAATTCTTTGTGTATTCTTGGATTGTTTTCAGTGTTACTGGCCATTCATTAGGGGCTACCCTGCTTCCGGCAAAAACAGACTGGACATCATCTTTATAAACACTCCCTCTGTCTCTCTTTTGGAAATGAGGTTTTTGTTTGCCGAGATAATGCTTAGCTTCCAGAGATCATTGTGAATGGGTACTCTTTCTCTTGTTCTTGGATCAGAAATTGACTTAGTGAAAATTTGTGCCTGTCTGCGGGCAACGATTTTCGGCAGTTACTGCTCCACTGAAAAAATTTGTCATGACAGGCTCCGAATAATCTCGTTGAACTTATTCAATCCTAGGATGACTTATTGAATTTTCAAGTTCAGCTTACACGCCCACTCTTTCTAAGGACCGCTTTGCCTCTGGGAGACTTTTGAACATTAGACATCCTTGCATATTCCTCCCCTTTTTTTTTTTCTTTCTTTTTTTAGTGGGGTGCTATAGCTAAGGATCATCTATGCCAACATCCGTGCCCAGCCAAGGATGAGCATTTATTTTTTGCCAAAGGGATAGAGAGATAGAATAAACTGGTCGGAAGACATTCTGATGTCCATATCAAGCAGTGATGAACTAAAAAGAACAATGGTAATCATTGATAAAAAGTACTTGTAATTTTCTCATGCAGAAAAAGTACAAAACTAAAAAAACCAAGGGATTAGCTCATCAAGCCAAAAGCACAAAATCCATGATTAATTGATTGGTTGATTGATTGATTGATTTGTTTTATAGCCTATCAACCTTTTCAATTATTTAATGCCGGAAACGATCATTTTTATCATGCATCTTTTATTTGCATCACATTGTTATGAATTCTACAAGTCCTACTATTTAGCCCATAGCTGGAGGAAATATTGAGATTCATACCTTTCCCAAGGTTATTAAGTTTTTTTTTTTGTTTTTGTGTTTTATGGCATACCAACCTTATTTAAGTCATTTAATGCAGAGAACAGTTATTTTTGTTTAATGTTCTTTTGTCTGTACATAGTTTTTTTAATAACACAATATTCACTAATTAATCTCTAGCTCGAGGGAATGTAGGGATTCATACATTTCCCAAATGAATTCGTCCAAATGCAAATGTAAACCAAACAACTTTGATTTGAACTCATGACCCATAAAAAACAATAATTATTAATTTTTAACTAAATCAAGTTTCTGAAAAAAACAAACTTATTTCCAAGGAATGCCCAGAAAAGTTTAAAACCTTCTTCAACTGTGAAACATGGAAATATTTTTAGAAATTCTTTCCCGTTTGTTTTTTTCCTAAAATCAAAAATAAAAACAATTTAAAAAATTAGCTATGTTTTGTCACAATTAACAAGGCTATCTTAGTCACACAGAGAACATTTATCAATAAAGTTATTTTGAAATTTAAAAAAGAAATGAAAATACAGAGTGGCATGCCTATTGGTTAAGGACAATTATAGTATTTAATTGATTAACTTTATGATCATTTTTATGTAGACAACTAGAGTATTTAATTAATTAACTTTCTGTTCATTCTCATGTAGACAACTAAAATATTTAATTGATTAACTTTCTGTTCATCTTCATGTATAGAACTAATTCACTAAAGACGTCTCTAATTATAGAAATATATATATGTCAATAATTTAAAGAAAGCAGTTGCGATAAATTATTGGAAATAAAGATTAAATTAATATTATTGGTCACAATAATTAATATTATGTTTAAAATATCATAAATGTAATAAGTTAAAAACTAAAAAAAAAAGAAATTATTGGTTATGATAATTTTCTTTTTAATCCTTGAGATGAGGAATGATAATTTGTATAATTATTATCCAGCTTATAGCCCTCATCTTTATATTTGTTAAATTCATATTGAAATTGTTTTTCAAAATCCTTGAGGTTGAGCTTGATAATTTGAGTATCTATTATGTGGACTATAGTCATAATTATAACAAATATAAAGTCCTATACAAATGATAATTAATATCGAGTAAAAACTTACATAAATATCATAAGTTAAAATCCCAAAAGAAACAAAAAAGAAAAAGTGCTGCTGGATCACAGTCTCTATAGACAAGCTTAAACTTTAAATAAAATATGATAAAAAAAATTAAAAGAAGAGGGAGAAAAAAGTAACCATAAAAAAAAAAACCCCAAAAAAAACAAAATCCATCATCTACATCTCTGCTTCTCCCAAGGCCTTCCACAGCCATATACATCCTGCCACAACTCCTTTGACCCATCTACACCAACCAGCTCGCTCTCCCCATCCAATCCAACAAATTTATATTGAAGTTTTACAAAGGTAAATAAACCACTAGACCATAATAGATAGAGAAGATGTTATGTCCGATAACATTTTTCAAGCAACTCCCTACTTAACAATAATAATGTAATCAACAGATAATCTAGCGTTTGCCAAATCCTCTGGGGTGATATCGTTCTTGTGTCAGTTATGGCCATATTTCTATCCCCACCTCAACTATTTCCCCTGCTACCCCACCAAACAACTGCCCTGCCCATAGGCAACACTGAGCCACATTTTTTATTGATCAACTGACAAAATGCTTATAGTGGTCAACAGCCAAGATTTTTATCCATGAGTGCCCTCTGTATCTACATTACACTCTCTTTATTTCTTAAATAAAAAAAAAAAAGAAAAGAATTCCACTTAATAAAATACACTGACTGGATGTAGGGGCTTAATAATTGCCAAATCAGTTTTTGTACTTGGTGGGTGCCTGAAAGCCTGCTGTTTCATTTTAGATTCAAAATGAGTTCACTGTTCTAGGCTAAAACCTCCAGCATGTTAAAAGCAAAGATCAATGAGTTTTTTTTTATTCTGTCTCTGTCAGGAATTCTTTTTTTCTTTCACACATAAAAACTATAAACATACTAGCATCTATACCCATTAAAAATAATGGGTTTAAAAAATCATTTAATAAATTTTACCTTAAATATTGAATTCATATTTTGACATACAATACTTGTGTATATACCTTAAAATATAATAGATTTTAGAAACAATTTAATAAGTTTTACCTTTAAATATTGCATCTATTTTTTGACATACAATATTTGTGTATATACCCTCTAAAAATAATGGGTTTTAAAAATAATTTAATAAATTTCACCTTTAAATATGGCATTCTTTTTTCACATACAACTCATTTCAAACTAAATTTTACACATTAATCAACTAAACAAACTAATGTAATCTAGTATATAGGCCCTTTGAAAATAATGGGTTAAAAAAAATTCAATAAATTTTACTTTTAAATATTGCTTTTTTCACATATAAATTATTTCAATCTAAATTTTATCCTTTAATTAACAAATCAAACTAATTTAATCTAGTGTATAATTACCATTCAAAATAAAAGGTTTTAAAAATAATTTGATAAATTTTACTTTTAAGTATTGCATTCTTATTTTTCACATATTAATTTCAAACTAAATGTTTGCATTAATTAACAAACAAACTATTTGAAATAATTATTCTACTTAGTTATTCAATGATTAAGGGCAGTTAATAAAAGAAAATTCTGTAAAGCACTAATGACTCAGTTTAAGATATAAATAGAAAAGGTAATCTGATGGTCTGGGGTTCGAGTCTCAATACGAACAACATGTTTCAGCATTTAATCTTTAGAACATGATAAATCTTTATATTTATAAAAGTGAAAATGTGTATTTGTGTGTGCATATATGAGGTCAAGTAGTCTCAAACTACACAGTCAATTTTTGGTCTACTGACTTGAAATTTCATATATAGAGTATGCAGACTTTGGGAAAGCTGTTTAACTGGTTTTGAATTGGAAATTTAGCTTCTAAGGGGTCAAAGTTAAAAGATTGGATTTTTGCAGTCTCTACCAAACTACTCTGCCAATTTTAGGTCTAAAAACTTAAAATTTAATACATGGATTATTTGAACCTTGGGAACACTTTCTTGTCTTGAACAAATTTTATTGAAACTTTACCACTAAGTAAATAAAATTGTAGGATTTTATTATCCAAAATTTGAAGAGACTTGCCTAATTTGTTGCTTAGTTTTACACCTTTACCTGGCTCTCCATAGTATAGCCTACACACACTTAACATACTGGATTTAAAACATCAAACATTTTGTTTCTTTTCAACGGATGTTATTGAAAATTTACCACAACATAAATACAATTGTAAGATTTTATTATCTTAAATTTACAAATATTTAAGGCACTTAAAGCTCAGCTTCAACCTGATACTGCTCAGTATAGCAAATGGTCACTTAACATGCAGGATTTAAAACGTCCACCATGTTTTTACTTCTTTTCATTTATTGAAACTTTGTAGATACTTTACCACAAAGGGAATACAAATCTAGGATTTTATTATTCAAAATTAGAGTTAATTTGCTGCCATTGTTGCTTAATTGTGCACTTTGATGTGACAGCTATACCTATAACTCTTGAAAAACCTCTTAATGCACTCATGATGCGCTAGAACAGTTTTCTGATGCATTTCTTGCACCATCTCTGCAATTGCACCTCTGTTCCAGTCCTTTAATTTTTGCTATGGTTTTTAGTCATCCCACATACTCTTATGATTAATATATATATTTAGGCAGCAGTTTTTCAGTTAGGGAATATGGGCGGTATTTTAAAATATTCAAGCCTGATGTTAAGACACTTATCAGGAAATTAGAAAAAAACAAACAAGCAGTGTTTGTTTCCTTCAATAAAATTTGTGTAAAAATGTTCACATACATATATATATTTATCAATCATTAATGCCTATTTTTATAGTTAAGGTGCTCTCTATCAGTGATAGGGTGGTAGATGTACATAGTCAATGCCATTTGAAAAGGCCATTGACTCGATGCCTACAGTTATCTTCTACTATATACAGACATACCTGCTAAAAGAAAAACAAACCAAAGACAGAACTGACTATATCAACTAGTAGATATATTTGTTCATGAATGTGTATTTGTATTGATAAGTGTGAAAACAATGAATACAAATTCTTTCCCTTTTTTGACCTGAGGATCAATAAAGTTTATCTTTAGTGGTGATCCAGCCTTACAGAAAATAATGAAAACATTTGATTCCATTAATGTAAACTGACTTGAGCCTTCTTTCAGGGATTACTAAATCAAATTCCAATTTACTAGCTCAGGTATGATTTTATTCATCACACAAATTAGTATCGAGCAATATTAACAAGAAACAGTTTCAGGAAATTTATCAGGCCAACAAATCTGCTGAGCTTTAAATAAATGACAGAAATTGGAAATATAATAAATTCAATTCCTATGTGTTTTGAGCCACGATCAACATCACTTAGGCTCAAAATTAAGCCCATACTACGGAATAGTGAATGAATCCTGAGCCAATAATGTACAATGGCTGGTTGTTAAGCCGATGATTTTAAAAGATTTAGATCTGTTTTTACAGGAGAATTACTTGAACGTTATCGTAGTGTTTTGTGCCATTGCAAACTAAAATGGAAAAATAGAAAAGTTAAAGTAACAGATTAAAATTTCTTTTATAAATAGGGCAGCAAAAAATTTCATGCAAGTTTTGGTTTGGTTTTAGTTTAGGTTTTCAACAGTATATCATTTCTTTCTTTAGATTATTAGATTTCATTCACTTTCAACTGTCTTCGGAAGATAAGGCTCATTAACCCGGGAAAGTAACTCATTTAGGTGTAAGGATAATACTGATTCCAAAAACCCAGGTGGATGAGACCCATTAACTCAAGAAGAGTAATTCATCTTAGTGGAGGATAACCCTGATTTTCAAAATCCAGGTGGATGTGACCCATCAACTCAATGAGAGTAACTCATCTAGGTGAAGAGTAACACTTTTGAATTATATGTGCCAAGAGTATGCACGTGTGAATAAATCTGTTTTATACCCTACTCCAGTTGTTAGTGTCTTTCTACCTTTACATTAGTACCAGAGTGTAGTTTTTATTGCCAACCTAGTAAGGTTAACACATTCTAATTTTTCAACACACAATCTTTTGAATAACACAATATGCACTACTTAATCCATTGCTGGAGGAAATGTGGGGATTCATACATTAGTCTAATTATGAATGCAAATGAAACAACTGGGATTCAGACTTGTGTATTACAATTCCGAAGTCTGACTGCCTATCCACTGTCCCAAATGAACTTCCTCATAAATGGAATGAAAACAGGAGTGAAATGCAAGAAATATAATATTTGTACAATTTTTAGCCAGAAATTGAGATTAATTATTTCCTATTTGCCTTCAAAAGCAGAATAAAACCATAAAGAAACAACAGAAAATTACTAATCACTTTTTCTTAATATAATATTGAGTTGAATAAGAACAAAAAAGAAAACCCAATAAAATCCAAAATTAATCAATCTTTGAACTGATTGACCAATCCCAGATCATTGAAGTTCTTTTGAGCTCCTTCTGTGCCAAACTTATCAGTTCTTAACATAAACATCAAATGCAAAGAGGCATTTACCTGCTGGCCACATTTTATTCAATTTGATGAAAGCCATGATAAATCCTATAATTTAAACACACACACACACACACAAATATATATATATATATATATATATACATATATATATATATATATATAAATTGATCTGATCTTCTGGCTCAAATTAACTATTTTGGCATATACTTGTCTCAGTCAATCCTGGCCGAGAGCCATGGCTATCGTTGAGCAAGAAACCTTATCATATCTACTATTTTAATTCGTTTGTTTAATCATACATCAACCCCTAAAGGATTTCTAATTACTATATATTCCCTTTTTAATGAGATTTATATATTGAAAAAACAAAGGAATATATATATCTCTGATGGATTCATATAAATTACATGCTACTATTATAGACGAAGTGAATCCTTGTGAATTACATGATACTATTATATTATAAGCTGGACATATATAAACTACATGATACTATTATAGAATAGCTAGACCATTTTAAATTACACATAACTATAACTGACTATCTGAACTCTTGCTAATTACATGATGCTATTATAGACTAGCTGAACTTAGGTGAATTACATGCTACTATTATGACTAGTTAAGCGATTGTGAATTATATGCTACTATGATAGACAAGTGGTACCCATATAGATTACATGCTATTATTACAGACTGGCGGAACATACTATTATAGATCATCTGGATCAATGTACATTACATGGTAAAGTAAGTTACGCTAAAACAAGAATACTACAAAAACTGGAAAAAACTTAAATTTTAAAACTGTTTGAATTGATGATAACAGTACCTATCTGCATCTACTAGGCTGCCTACATCATTGCTGCCATGGATGTTATCTGAAGTATGTGCGACACAAAGTAGCACCTTGTGAATGAGCCAAAACACTTCATAGCTAGGGCTGACTCAAGATATGGCTGCCTAGGAAATGTCAATGAGCAAAAATACTTGTATCCAAGTTCCGCCAACACATAAGCAAATAAGAAACCAATAATTATTTTCACTAGTTAATAAAAGAATATTTTTGTTCCCAAGAAAACAAAAAAAAAATCTTTTGTTATAAGAAGATAAGAATTCTAGCACTGCAATGAAAAATCATATTTTTTAATGGTATATAGTATTGGAAGTAATGTTCAATGTATTCGTACAAATATTTTCCTTTTGGGCTGATGATTATTATCTCTGCAATAAGCATGTCTGTTTTAGAAATAATAATACTCTTTATGTATATAAAAACAAAAAATGTATGTATGTGATTGTGTGTGGACAATCAGTCTCTACCAAACTACTCTGCCAATTTTTGGTGTACAGACTTGAAATTTCATTTATAATGGTATTCTTGGGAAAGCTTTTTAATTAGTCTTGAGCTGGAAATTTAATAGGGAAGTGGTCTAGGTTAAAAGATTGGACTGTAGCAGTCTCTACCAAACTACTCTGCCAATTTTTGGTTGAAACACTTGAAATTTGATATCTGGATCATTTGGACCGGGGGGGAAACTTTCTATTCAGTTTTTTGAGCTGGTAAAATAACTGTTAAGGGGTCCAAATTTTAAATTAAAAAAATACATTTCAAAATAAACACAAAAAAAAGCATCAAGGCATTCAGACCACCAAAATTTGCATAGTACAATAATTCAGATTACCAAAACTTGCATTTGTACAGTACTGCTTACTAATAAAATAAGCTTCCTTAACTACCTTAGTTGAAAGTCACTGGTGCCCAGGTGAAGCTAAACAATGCTTCTAGTAATAATAATAATAAAAAACCTCTTCTAATAAATTGTTTCTGTCAAAACATAAATGAAGAGAATATTTATGACAATTTTATTTGAATAATATTTTGGGGATGTTTTTCTTTTAGGACAAAAAAAAAAAAAAAAATTGTTGATTCTTTTTTTGTGGAGCCAAGATGGCATTCAGTGGTGGTGGGGTGGTGATAGATGAATTGTTGTTATTTATTTATTTTTTTCTAAACAAAGGAGATGTGGCGGAGGGTGGTTTGTGGGTGGTCTTAAACTATCACTTGTTTTATTGTTTTTTATTTTATTTTTTTGCTTTTCTTGGTGGGGGAGGATGGTTGCTGTTGCTTTTTACACTGGTCAACACCTGACAGACAAAGTTAACACCTGAAGTTGAAAAAAAATCTCCAAAAATTTGAGGGAAAAAAAATTAGTGTGGAGATAAAACCAGAAAAAATGAATTAACAGAAACTGAATATTTTGGTAAATACAATGTGTTCAAAAAGACACTGGGTACCTTTCATTTTTTGGTAAATAAAGTGTGATCAAAAAGTCACTATGCACCTTTCATTTTTTGGTAAATACTGTGTGTTCAAAAAGTCATTGCGCACCTTTTTTTTATGAAATTGAGTAATGAAATTTATTTCATAAATTGGCATATGGTTCTCATCTTTGTATTTGTTAAGTTTACTTGGAAATTGCTTTTCAGAACCCTTGAGATGAGGAATGATAATTTGTATCTTTATTATGCAGATTATGGTCCTCATCATCGTTAAACTGGCTAAAATGTGGTAAATGTAACAAATACAATGATGAGAATCATAGTCTGCATAATAAATATACTAATTTGTAGAAGTTTGTAATTTTCTAATTATTTTCAGTTTATATAAGTTTAATGTCTTTTAGTCTTGTACTTATTCTTTGAAATATTCTGGAGAGAGAATAAGTGGTATTCTTTTTTACCCTAACTCAACTCTGGCACCGGAGGACCACCCATCCTCTCTCCCCTGAGCCCATCTAGCTCACAGGCCAAAAATTGTTGTCTGTCCTCATCCAAGGTCTGAGGACGACTCTTCAAAAAAACGAAAATCCTAACTAAAAAATCTTTAATTTTAAAAGTCAAAACAACCTAACTTATATTCTAGTTTTCCAAAACAAATCCTAACTGTAATATCAAACTTAAATACATATAAACTTAATGACACATGCACTGTCTTCATCCAGATGTTATATCAAAACAACAACACATCATATCTTCTTGGTGGCCCCGGTCAGACATGCGCAAAACTAGCCTATGGGAACCTCAAAATCTTATAAACTTTTAACTTAAACTAGATTTCTAGTTTTCATGTCATATCTTCATTAGCTAGCGATATGCTATGCTACAGTCTGATTGAAAGAAGAACAAATTGTGTTGGGCCCAGTCGAGGTCTTTGTGATATACTGCAAAGGCCTTAGTTTAGTAGTCCTAATAGCCAGTCAGTTACATTGTCTTTCAATATTGTCCTCTTTATAGAAAATAAAGGTAGACAGTTTCTCGCCTGCGCGGTTATGACTCCATGTCTACGCATATCTACAACACACACTCTATCACTGATATTGAGCACTTTAACTATAAATATAGCCAACCTCACTCAACAGTTTAATATATAAATATATATATATATATATAAAACAAAAAAAAGTTTGTCTAAAATTTCATGATGACTCTAAATTGTCTCTAAGAAGGCTGATATGCCATAAAACAAACAAAAAATCTAAAATGTCTGAGCTTTGAAATTGAAAAATAAATTCAGGAAGAAGAAAGAAAGAAAGAAACACTCTTCTGCATTGCATACATACAATATTTGTTTATAATGTGATCACAGACTCTTTTATTTACTTTTATTCTTCATTTTCTTTCATTTTAATATCACCAAAGTATAAATATAAGTAGTAAGGATGGTGTATGGAGATAACACGAAAATGATCTTACAGCTATATGGGCAGCACTATGACAAAGAAAATAAATCTCAGGTTAACTGTCAATACAAGTAGCCATTACAGAGACACGTACTTAGGTAAACACATTTTAAGTTTGCTTTTGTTTATTTTTCTTTCTGGGTTTTAAGGATTTGAGTTTTTTTAGATAAAATTATGAAGATTAATTTATGTCTTGTCTTGTCTTCAAGAATAGAGGAAGAAAAAGTGTGTAAAAGATAGAAAAGAGATAGGACAAGGGGAGAGGGGGAAGGAGAGAAAGAGAGGGAGAGAAAGAGAGAGAGAGAGGAGGAGATAAATAGAGGGAGAGAAGCAGAGAAAGAAAGGGGGAAAGGGAGAGAATGAGAGGGATAGGGGGAGAAGTAGAGAAAGGGAGAAAGAGAGGGGGAGAGGCTG
>JAYKTE010147601.1:0-13089 GCA_036873565.1 Xipholeptos notoides | reverse complement strand
GCCGTTTTTCCAGGTATTTGGATTTTATCTTTTTATTTTTTACTATATATATATATATATATATATATATATACACACACACACACACACATGTATAATGATAATAATCATTATATACATAATGATTATATTAATAACAATGACGATGAAATAATAATGATAATAATCATTATATACACATAATGATTATTATCATTATTATTTCATCATCATTGTTATTATTATTATCAATATTATCTTTATTATTATCATTTAAAAATAAATGAAAATTTCACGCAAAAAGAGACATTTAGAATCAACACACACGAGGAGCGCACGCGAAGACGCTCTCTCTCTCCCTCTCTCTCTGGTATTGTTTGATAGATTTTTTTTTTAATCCATCCATCCATCCATCCATCTATTAATTCATCCATTAATTTGTTTCGTCATCTTTTATAGAGAGTTACGGAAAGCACGCTAAAAACACTGTGTCCAGGCACACACACACGCACAAACACAAACACATCCCTGACCCTGCTTACTCTTCTTTCATTCTCTCCCCATCTCTCTCTGTGTCTCTCCTTCTCTCTCCATCTCACACACAGACACATATAAATGAGTTCTAGCTTCCATACCTTGAAAGGGTAACAGAACAGCAGTCAGCACCAGCTATCTCCGCCTAACACAAAATGAATATATATATATATATTTCTTCTGTTTAATTCGTGTGTTGTTGTCTAGGAATCTTATGTTTATGTCGTCGGTCGCGTCGTTCGTCTTGCTTGCTTCTTGGTCTCATGGAAATCATATCAACAGGCCGCATCAACATGCAGGCTGCAGGAGGAGGCACAGGCAGCAAGGGCTAGGTATATCTTGAATGAAAACATTTCACTGAAATGACGGTGGAAATATCCGAGAGAATTGAAAT
Organism: Xipholeptos notoides; assembly: GCA_036873565.1. Classification (NCBI taxonomy): domain Eukaryota; kingdom Metazoa; phylum Mollusca; class Cephalopoda; family Idiosepiidae; genus Xipholeptos; species Xipholeptos notoides. The sequence goes on along the minus strand of JAYKTE010147601.1, from coordinate 12,182 downwards.
CTAGGATTTAAAAACAATGAAAATTCAATTTTGGTAAATTTAAAAAAAATCTTTCTAATTTTTTTTTGGTTTTATTAAAAATTTTTTTAGTACTACAGGTTTTTCGTCCTCAGCCTTTATTTTCTTACTGTAATTTGATTAAAAAAAAATCTAAATCTTTTTCCATCCGTAACAAAATAGCACTCACTAGCAGTAATTTTAATTATATTTTATTTTTACTCTCCGTTCTTCTGGAAATATAGCCAGGTCTCTATTTGTCTCTTTAAATTCACTGTCTCTGACATAAGAAAAAAAATCAACAGACACACACACACGCATAAAAACACACAAACAAAAACAGAGAATAATTATTTGTTTGTTTAAAAAAAAGATAAAGAAAGAATTCGTATATTTCTGTTTTTATTCGAATGCTTTGCTTTTCTGGTTCCCAATTTGAATGTACGGTGTAACAGAAGGGACATAAAAATAACATTAAACAACATAACCTATAGATTTACTGCTTTTTGGGGAAAAGAGTGATCTTTTTTAAAAACTGAACGAGGAGGAGTTTTTATATCGAAAAGAAAATCCATAAAGAAAATACGGCAAGATTTTGTTTTACCAATAATTCAATTGAAATAATCGCTTTGAGTTTCTTCTTCAACCAGTGGAAAGAAGGAGAACTACTATTCGACTCGTCGTCGGCTCTCTCTCCACATTATTTTTATACCAAGGGAAAAACAATTTCTGATCATTTTATCGTTTGGTAACAAAAGCTTTTTCGGCAATTAAATTCAAAGGTGAGTATCTGTCAATATTTACTCATTGCTCTGTGTTTTTTTTTATTTTTTTATTATCATTAGTTTTGGTTTATTACTATTTAAATATGACAAAAACCCCAAACAAACTGTAAACATTCTGCCGAACGAAGATAAGACGTAACTAAGCAAGAAAATAATAGTATATACAAACAGAAATTTATCGACTATTTACACTGCCGTATTATTATGGACAAAAAATATATACGTGTGATTATAATTTGTGCTAATTAGACGCACGCACGCACACACACACACACACACACACACACACGAAGAAGCAAGAATACACACACAGTTACACTCGTGAGTGTTTTTACTCATCTTTTGATGACAAAAATATATTGTGTTGATTATATGAGCTAAATTACACACAGAAGTCCACTCGGGACAGTTAGTTCCATTTATGTTCATATTTGGACTGATACCCTTGGGAAAGGTATGAATCCCCAACATTCCCTCCAGCTATGAATTAAATAGTGCAAGTGCATACTGTGTCATATATATATACGTAGGGACAAAAGAACGTTTATAACGAATATCGGCATTAAATGACCTAAAGAGGTTGATACGCCGTAAAATAAAACAAACAAACATACGCATGAACACAACACACACGCACATAGAAAATTACACTTGATTAAACACTCATATGACAAAAAGTACCTTGGATTATGATTATATGAGATACACACACACACACACACACACAAACACAAAGAAAGGCATACAGACATTGACAATGAATAATCCCCAAACCCCATATAATCAATCAAAGAACGAAAACTGTTTTTTATTCTCATTCAATGTTTTCCGAAAAGAAGGGTTTCCCGGCTTAAATGCAATAAACACACACACACACACTCACTAATATATATATATATATATGTATGTATGTATGTCTCTTTTCCTCCTCCTCTCTCCCTGTCTCACTCTCTCTTTCTCCTTTTATTTATTCCTCTTTCTCTCTATTTATCTCTTTCTCTCTCTTTTCTATTTGTCCCCACTCTGTATATTTCTTTCTTTTTCTCTCCTCTCTTGCACACATATGAATGAGTTTTTGGTTAAATTTTTTATGAACGAAAGAACGAATGAAAAATATTTCGTCACAACTCTTGAAAGCAAACGATTGTTTTATTAAATTGTATGAGATACAAATTTTCGAATGAAATATAATGCTGTGTGTATGAGTCCATTCGCATTCCATTCCGTTTGCATGAGTGTATGTAGTTATGTGTGTATGTTTGTATATGAATATAAAGTAAAGAAAAAATAAAAGTAGACAGAATATATTTATTTTCGATCAAACCTGTACAAATGAAAAAATGCTGCATAAGACCCTCTACAAAAAGGTGTTCTCCTGATGATCCTGATGGTGAAACCCGGGTAGAGAAACACCTAACCTACTTATATAAGTAAAGCTCTACAACAGTATTGAGCACTTTGGTTATTCATTACCACTATATATATATAAAGAAATTGATCGAGCACTCTTTAAGTCAAAGTTCTATGTCTGTTGTCATTATACTTATATCGATAAGCAAAAAGCCTCTTCTCTCTTCCCTATGGTGTTAACTGCCCATGCTATCCACGCTTGGACGTGTGGCTATGGCTAGAAAGCAAAACCGAGATTTATATTTTTTGTAAAAGTTAGTTTTAATAATAATTTGAGAAATTTAAGAAGAAATATAACTTTCTTGGCAAAAGAATAATGAGTGGGTTAAATCAAATTGAAGTATGTTTATTCATGGTTATATGAAATGAGTTAACTTGGTGCATATAACTTTTACTGAGATTTTCTTTCCGATCAATACAGAGTACTTAGACACGTTTATCATGACTGATCCGGTCTGGTAGTGAGTAATTCATAACTTCCCGAATCACTCTCCAAATGATCGATTTTTAAAATTCTTACTTCGATTAACGGCTTCACATGAACAGACGTTAAGACAAGTGCTTGCAAAACTAGATTACAGTAATCCTTGATCTAAATCCTTCTTTCTTTTTACACATCAAGTTAAACCCAAATCTTTTATCCAATTTGTAAAACATCTCAGAATATAGTTAATTAATGAATTAACATCATTACATCTTGCTTTCTTGAGATTTTTTTTAAAATAAGGGATCTTTAATGCCCCCTTTATGTCTGCACCTCTAATTCTTCATGAATAAAAATTGACAACAGTTTTTTGGGTTTATAGAGAAAAAACAGTTTAATCTTAAAGCTTGAATTTTTCTTAGACACTCTGTTGTTGCTATATTTGGTGTTTATCTGGACTAAGATAAAAAAAAGACTAAGCGAGATTTCAGTGTTGCGAAGACATATCTTTCCCTCAATAATCTCTCGCTCTTTCTTTTTAAAGTAAAACGTATTTAAAATTTTCTGGAAAATGGATAGGCTAGATAGTTAGCAAAAATTTATTTTTAGTTATAAATATGTAAAAATAAATTATGAGGATCATTCAATAAATAAGGATAATATTTCAATGTAAGAACTTATTATACAGATAGAAACTTACTTTTTTGATTTACTCGTACTTTTTTTTACATGAATTTAATTTCTTTTGCAGATTTAAAAGAAAAACTGAGAATATTGGTAATTAATAAAGATGGTCGACCAAGAATCATACTCCTGGGTAGAACAGCGGCCGGTTATCATGTTTTCAGTTGTTGAAGGGTGAAAATTAGTTGAAAATGTCAACTAATTTTTCAATGTTTCAACTGAGAAAATACATAAGTGGGTTAAATTGTTTTTAATAAGTGTTAAGGATGAAGATAGGCCTGGGAAGCCTACAGAAGGAAAATCTTTTGAGGTGAACGAAGCTGTCAATAACCTCAGTCTGACAGACAGTTAACAGTGGATAACATTGAACTTATCTGTTGACTGAGAAACTGTGAAAATAAACACAGAAAAATAAAAATCACACACGTTTATTTTTTTAAATAAACTAGCAGAATAGATCGGCGTTGCCCGGGCGTCTCAGAAAATTTTAGGCAGGAGTAAAACTATATGTATTTAAATCAAATTATACCGTTATGATGAAACGGAAAATATTGCACAACTTTTAACATATTGCCGGATAGCTGTTTCTACATCATTGGATCTTATCAGTGGCACGAAATGTTAATATTTCAAACCCCAAGTGAAATTCGAATCTGCAAACAAAGTGGCACAAAGCAAATGCTCTAACGACTAACCCACCACACAGTTATGCGTTCATAATGGAAATGTTTATGTTTTTTACTCCTAATCTTAGCCACTCTCTTCTTTTCTAGAAGCTGATTTTTTTCAATTACCAATTTTCGATAATTATTGGGGTTATCATGTCTCCGGACAGGCCCTTTTTACCACAAGGGACCTTTTTCCTTCGTCACCGTTTTTCTCTCATTGTCTTTTTGTTTACTTTTGTGCGAGCGTCCTATTTGACAGTTAAAATTTATATTTATGCTGAATTTGAGCGTTTTTCACGCGACGGCGTCTTGCTTCGTTTTTACTTTTGGTTTTCTTTTGTATTATGATTCTGAAAGAGCAAGACGTCTGTAATGTCGCCACGAGGTATGTGTTACCTTCATTGATTTTAATTATTTTGTGAAATTTATTTTTTCTTTCTTCTCCCTTTTTTGCTCGCACATAACTTCTTTTCTAACTCTCTGTATTATTTTTTGTTTCAGATTTTTTTTACACTGTTAATAAAACGTTTACGACGTAATGTTGTTTATGTTGAATTAATTGAGTTTATCTGTCTGTCCTACGCACGCTTTCCGAAAATTGACTGTCTTGATTCAAGATTTCTGAGGAATAACTGCCATGTGACAGAACAGTATTATTATTCCAACTATTTTCTATATAGCTGTAACAAAGAAAATAATACGGATGAGGAAAATAGTCCGAATAATACTTTTAGGAAGGAACTGATTCTGATTCCCAGAATTCTTCACATGGATTTATTAGAAGCGCACACACATACAGTTGCTCTCTCTCTCTTTCTCTCTCTCTCTCTCTCTCTCTCTGAATTAATCCTATTTGCTTGATGTTGAAAATGTTTGATTTATTTATCTCAAAGTGTCATCTGATTTTTTTCTTTTTCTTTTTTTTTCTTCCCAGCATTGAGAGTCTTGTGTGTTGTCCATCTTCATATCTTAATCACTTCTCTTTCTTAGGCCCTCACCACCTGATGTTGTTAATACTGTGAAAATCAAAGTGTTTGTTTTAACCAGATGGCTCAGGTTTCAGCTGGGATTTTATAACCAACCAGAAACCACAGCTGTCTTCTTTCATGCCCTAAAATCAAGGAATTAAAGACTATATATAAACTAGCTATTTTTTTAACCTGTGATATCAGTAGCAGAATTTATTAAACAAATATATCACAACTTTCATTTGTTATATTAGTCAAATACCTGTCTTCTGGATAAAGAAAATGGATTTGACTTAGAAAAAAGAGAATTATGAAGGAATTTCTCATTAGTAGTTGCTAGCAAAATGAAAAACAAATTAAATTTCATTATTTTAGGAAATTTCCATATTTTTACAATTTTTCTCAAAACGTTCATGAATCACAAAAGCCAATCAAATCTATATAATAATAGTTTTGTCTTTATTTTTGTGTCTCTTAACCATTTTCTTGAAAATGGAAATAATTTTGCATCATATTCACTGAATATTTTTTAAAAGCGTGTTTCCAGAGCGTACTATTATTTAAACATACTACAGAAATTATTATTGCAATGATACTTTTATGATAAAAAATACAGTAAGATTTGATTTCTTATTTTCATTGGTTATTGTGATAATTCAATTTGAATTTTCAAATATAAATGCTTAAAACAAAAACATTAAAACTTGAAAAAATAGACTAAATTTTCCAAAAATTATAAGAATTAACAAAGTTTTTAAATGTATATTGTTTGGCTTATCTAAGTTCCCCCATACAATCAAAGTATCATTTAAAGTAAGACTATTGTTAAAAGTTAAAATTCCTATTGACAGTTTCTAACCCTATAACAGTTTCTAACCCATTTATGGGTGGAGAACAATTTTGTATCCAACACTCTCTTTCCCATCATATGTATGTGAAAACATACATTTTCTTTAAAAAATTGAAATATGCTTCATTTAATCATAGGTGAACATATCAGTATTTAGCCCCACTGATTTTACAGGACTGTTTGCATCATCATTTACACAGTTATTTGCTCACTACTTCTAACCCTACCATTACTGCCCTTATTAACTCTTCAGCCTTCCAGATTATTCTACAACCTGACCCGAGGCAAGATGTTAATGGCCACTTATGGATTTACTACTTTTGGTGACTTAAGGGATGATAACAATCTGTTTGATTTCAGTTCTTCTCGTCTTTATTTTTACATTCACAAAATTTCAGTCAACTTGCCCTTTGACTTTTAAATAATAACTGATAAAAAATCCAATTAATGCAACTTTATCTAATGTTTTATTATTTTTTTCTTTTTTTTTGTATTTGTTACAGATTCATTGAACAATACTGATGATGAGTTGGTGCTAAAATGTGCTCACTGCAGCGAGTCTTTCAACCGGACGTCTGCCCTTCGCACTCACATAAAGACTATGCACTCTGAAAAGACCTTGAAATTCATGTGTCCAAAATGCGAAGAAACATTCATGCTCAAATCACATCTTGACAATCACATGTCTCTGCACTCGGCAACGTCCCAGACATGCAATGTGTGCAAAAAGACCTTTGCCAATGTGTACAGGCTGCAACGCCATATGATCAGTCACGATGAGAGCACAGACCTTCGCAAGTTCAAGTGTGAGCAGTGTGGCAAGGCATTCAAGTTTAAACATCACCTGAAGGAGCATATCCGTATCCACTCTGGAGAGAAGCCTTTTGAATGTTCTAACTGTCGAAAACGGTTTAGCCACTCAGGTTCGTACAGCAGTCACATGACCTCTAAAAAATGCTGGGTCATGAATGTCAAAGGACGTCGTATTGACAACAACAACACTAGCAACAACAGCGATGCAATGTCCGTGTACCCACCAGTCACAAAAAACGGGCACAGCCAGCCAAATCTTCCTTTACAGAACTCCTCAGGCCCCCTCCCTCCGCAATTCATCCATTCTGGCCTTCCAACATTCTATACCACACACATCAACGGAAGTTCCCCATTCATGTCTTATTCTGTCTACCCTCCCAAGGAGAGTCCTACCGACAGAGTCCCACCGGTCACCAATCAGACTGTTGCTCACTCCAACCCCCACAAATCCGTACTAAGTCAAAACCCACCGCTACCGCCGCCCCTCTCCAAAAGTTCCAAAATGTCACCTGATGTCAACAGCAACACACAGCCTTTATCAATGGTCATGGTCAAAAAGTCTGAAAGCCCTGTACTGCCGACCCAACAGCCTACCCAACAGGATTATGTGACCTCTCCATCCCCTATCAGCATCAAAACAGAACCCATAGACCCGAGTGAGGTTTCAAAAGACTTAGTTGTCATGGTTAAAACTGAAGACTCTAAAGACTATGTTTCTACTTCAACGCCACGGGAAAAAAATTCTGACTCCCCTATATTGCCTCCCTCCAACACAATCGATTCTAAGGATGTGGATCTCACCTGCCGTTTCTGTGCATCTGGTTTCCGCAGCCCTGTGGATCTGCACCAACATGAACGATACCTGTGCAAGTCGAACAAAGACATCGTGCATAGGGTGGCCAATCTGGAAGTAGCCTCCTGTAACAGTCCGAGCAGCACAACTTCGTCTTCCGACACCATCAAGCGGGAAACTCCCAACGGCAGCATTGGCAACGGCACAGATGAGGATGACGCCGAAGAGATTTTCAAAGAGGACAACCTCGACAAAAAGTTTCGCATGCGTTCCTTGATAAGCGATGAGCAGCTGCAAGTTCTGAAGAAATACTACCAGATTAATCCTCGACCGCGCAAGCACGACCTGATCAAGATCGGCAATGAGATTGGCTTTCCTAAGCGTGTCGTTCAGGTGTGGTTTCAAAACATGCGAGCCCGCGACCGCAAGAAAGGCAAAAATGTACCCTACTTCCCTTCGATGGCCCGCTTTAAGCAACAGGAGGAGTCGGGCACTCCGACGTCAACATGGAAAGAACCAGTGAAACCAGCCAATTCTGCATACATCCCTAACGTTCCAAACTTCAATAATTCTGTCCAAATTCATTCTGGAATTCAAAAGTCTTCCTCACCTTCATTTCCTGCACATTCTCATCCACAAGTCAATGGTCAGTTCAGTACTGCCAGCGAAAACCGAGATGCCTTGTTCAGTACTAACAGTGACAGCAGTAACAATAGTAACCAGGACCAGCCTCTGGACCTTAGCCTCAAGAGAGAACCCCCTAAAGCCCACAGCGGACACAAACCCAGCAACAATAATAGCAGTTATAGCACTCACCCACTTCCTGCTCCGGTTCAGAACTTTGACAACCAAGTGTTAAACTTAAGTTGTCGATCGCCAGCAATTAAACAGGAACAGTTGGAGAGTAGCAAGTCCTCCCCCGGAAGTTTCCAGGAATCTGCTCTCTACAAATACATGAAACAAGAAGGTATGATTGTCAATAAACCAGTCCAAGATGCAGCCTTGTTACTCAAAGTTTCCCAGTCTAGTCCCATTCCAAACCGGGTGCCTCTGTCTCTGAAGGCGCTCGCTGCCTCAAGCCCTTATCTACCGGCCGGAAAGCCAACCGCAGGTGCTGACATTGACCTCAAGCAGAAGGCGGGTCATAGTAAGGAGAACAAACCTGCCGATGACTCCTCAATGTCCAGCGACGACTCTTTGGATAGTGTTAGCGGTCGTTCCCTCGTCATTGATGAGAGTAAGTTGCACGAAAAGAGCGATGATGATTGCCTTTCGGATGATGATGATGATGATGATGATGATTCTGACGACGATGATGACGATGATGATGACTTGTCTCCTCGAATGACCAATGGGGTATCAGAAGGCAGTCACAACCCATCCAATGCTAACATGAGTAGTGAGGAGCAAGAGACTAACCCTGATGGTACCAAGAAACCAAAAAGGTTACGAAAGAAGTCTTGGCGACAGGTAAGTCTTCACAAAACTCAATCCCATTTAATCGTCGTCATAATGCAATATCAGCATTTATTCAAGAAATACATTTTTATAATAATTTCTATAAAAGGCAATATTAACTTATACTCTTGTTTTTTTTAATCCAGTCTAAATACTAAACCAATAATAGCAATGGGTTCATTGCTTAATGTCATTGATTCATTTGATCTTTGTCAGCAAGTAAAATTTAGAGTTATCTCTAAACTCATCTTTAGTGTTATTTTTGCTCTGGATATTACTTGTCTGAATTTATTTGATGAGTCCAAATTATTATCTTAATTAAGTTTATTCGGACTTCTACTCTCCCCCTATCAGTGTTGCCTTCATAAGGTTTCAGCTGATGTGCCCTACAACCTTTGAGCAGAAGACAATAGGAGTCTTAATAACTTGAATAAAGATGTAGTAATTAAGTATCATCTAATAAATTTATACATTCAATATTTACAAAGTAAAATGATGCTTTTACTACGATATAAGCATGGACATTACTTTTAGCACTTTTTCATCGCATTTATGATAAATGCTTTCTATACAAACCAAAAAAATTTAAATAACAAAAAATAGAAAAGAAACAAAACAGAAAATTTATTGATCACTGATAATTTGATTATTTTTTACCATAGGATATTAGAATAGAGTATAGCAATAGATATAAAAATTTTATACGCATGAGGCGTTCAGACAAGCACCAAAAATTAAAAAAAAACAGAGAAAGAGACAAAAAAAAGCAAGTAAACAACAGGATGCACTGTGATTGGCTGAAAATCATTGTCCCATGTGTTCTCATCGGCCATCAGGCACTTGCTGAGTAGCTTAAGGCGAGAGTGTTGTGGCGCTTGTCAGATTGTAGTCACAAGTCTGTAAATAAGTTGATTTTCACCCATGTTTCTGTCTCAATTTGATCGTGTCTTCTCTTCCACATGGTAGAGGAGGCTTTTAGCCAAACAGTTGTATACATAACTCGTTTTTGGCAGCGATGGTGCTTGTTAGATTGTTACTCTCATTGCCTCATATAAGATATTGGTGTTTCTATTAATATCAAAATAAATTTTAGACACTTTTCTAAGCATTTGTTTTTAATTCCTCATTAATATTAGACAAATTCACTGAATAATTGGTTAACTTTTTCAGTGAATACTTTTCTACTATTAACCTCAACTTTGTTAACTGCCAATCAATCAACCCACTACTAAAAAGATAGCCATTATATAATAATTAATATTCTAAAATAGCTTCCACTCACCTTCTTCTCAAAAAAGAACATATATGAATTATTTTTGTTTCTCTTGAATTCAGAGTATTTTATTCTGACAGTTTGTTTCTTTTTATAGAAAGTTAGCTAACAAAATGCAATTTTGGAAATATTTATTGTTCTATATGTTTAGAATTCATGACGGGATTCTTTTAATTTTATTATGCAATTTAAATATTGCTGCTTTTACAAAATATAAAATAGTGTAATTAATGTTTTCATATCTTTTGCAGTTTTTATTTTAATTGATATTGTATTTTTGAATTTCTTTTAAAGAAAATTTTTTGCATGAAATATTTTCCAGTTTTATTCATTCTAGTTGTTTTTTTTTGTTTTATTTTAGTTCTTTTTGAACCCATCCCAGCATGTTTTATAATAATTAGCTTTAATTTTCAATGTTTTAGTTTTTCAATTATTATATTTTTCTTTTGAGTTTTTTTAAGTTTTCTTCATAACCATAGAGGTACTAATCCCCCTTTTTGTAGTCTTTTTGGTTTCTTAAAAAATTCCGGCATTTTGTCTTTTCGATTTTATTCTATCAGATGGAAGCAGAAGAAATCCAGCTGGACCTTGAAGACTCGATCACTGGAGATGAGGACCATTCCCATCGGAAAAAGCGCCGATCATGGAAGAGCCACCGAGTGGATGTTGAAGAAGGCATGTATGCTTGTGACCAGTGTGATAAAATGTTTAGCAAGCAAAGTTCTCTTGCCCGGCATAAGTATGAACATTCAGGTGAGCAACACTCTTCACCTTTCTAGGGGTTATCAATTAACAGGTGTGCTATCATAGATTCTTAACTTTATCTTCCTTAATATAAAATAAGACTTTAACTAAAATCTTTGTCAGTAAAACATAATTTATTCTTTTGACAAAACCATATTTTGTCAGTATTCATAATATTCTAACATTGAGATTCATAATATAACCACCTGCAAATTTTATTATAGTTTTCGCTGATTTTTTTGATTATCTGTTTCAACATGAAACAGACTGATAATTTGTACATCTATTTTTCGGACTGTTGTTCTCATCTTTATCATTCTTACCATTTCCAAATGGTACACTGACCATTAAACAATCCAACAATGAAAGACACAAGAATGACTCAAACAAAATGAAGGTAATAATAATAAAGATGAGGACAACAGTCCAAAAATTTGAAGTACAAATTATCAATTATATATTTTTGATTTAATTTAATTTGAATTTTTAAGTTGTTGTTATTATTTATAACTATGGTACCACAACTATACACATTAGGTTTTTTGTTTTTATCTCTGCTCATTATTGCAATTCCTTGATATATAATTACTCAATGAAATTTAGGACAAAAGGCTGAATGATCTAAACACTACTAATTAATAGGTCTACTATCAGAGATTATGATGAGCTTTATCTATTAGTAATTAACTCATTGTTACTGTTAATTTAGTATTATTTGCATAAAGAAGAGCTGGATTACTGTACAAGATACCAGACTGTAATGACTTTCTGTAGTAAGAAATGTTTTATTTTTATTAATATTGACTAGGTCTATAAAGTCTCTTATAAACAGGGAAACTGATGTGAATATACAGGATCTGGTTCTTATCTTAAATTGCCTTTCCTGTTGTTTCTATTATTGATTGGAATATTATTTACTTATATTTCCCCTTTCTCCCCAACCCTTCTTCTTCTTCTTTCTGCATGCTTATTATACTGAAGAGAACTTTCTCCTCTAACTGCAGCCCTGAATTTTTGACTTGATTCTTCTGGTAAGACGCTTACTGCTTCCATTATTACCCTGCAGATATCTAAATGTTGTTCCTCATTTTCATCACTCCCTTTTTTATTATTATTATTAAAGTATTCTGTATAGCAGTGCTTGTCAACTTTTTTATATCCAGACTCTTACACACCCACACACTTTTGCAATTTTTTTTTAAAGAACAGTTATTAAATTGTAGTCATAATATAGTTTTTAGAATAAAGTGTATATCCCAAATGGCTTAAGAATCCACTTGAAATCAAGTGTATTGGTTTGGAAATAACTAGATTT
>JAYKTE010147600.1:0-22591 GCA_036873565.1 Xipholeptos notoides | reverse complement strand
TTATATGATATTTACTTGGTCGAGCACCAACCCAAGTTAGGCACAAGGCCATTTTTATGTGCTCATCCCTGGGCTTTGTAATCGGTGTCGCCCTTCACCTAGATGAGATACTCTCCCGAGTTAACTAGCCTCATCTACCCGAGACAGCTGATAGTGAATGCAATGGTTTTGACTAGGATTTGAACTCGTGTATGTATATACTAATATTTATATACATATACAGACACTCACAAATGCATGTATGTACATAGAGATGTGTTTATATATGTATTGTGCATTTATATGTATAAATGCATCTTGAGTGTGAGTGTGTGTGTGTGTATATAAGTTATGGTGCCAGCCGTGTAGTTAGAGTAGGTAGGAATCCAACTGCGTATTTGCAATATCATGAAGTGTGTATGTAAAAAATTAATCATCAGTAAATTCAACATTTTTTTAAAAATAAAGGCCATTTATCATTTTAACTTTATATGCATGTTATGTTACTAGTGGATTCGTGGGATTAAAGCAAATAAATGTCCTTTTTATTTACTTTTGAAAATCTTTTTTTTTACATCTTTATGATCATGTAATGTCACTTAACTAAAAATTTCAGAAATAATTTTATTCTCAAAGTGATTTGTCTCGTGAAGTGAATTTACTTTGGAATTTTCTTAAGCTACCAAATCTATGAAAGATCAGAAAATATAACCACCAAAACATTGTTAATACTGATGTGAGAGGAAATAACCTTATGTGTGTGTGTGTGTGTGTGTGTGTGTGTATATTTTGCATTTTCATGAAGAATTTTTCAGAAATCAAAATAGAAAAATATATATGTGTTTCAATATATTTGGTATACTGATAAAGGTATGTGTGTCTAGGTTTAAAAGATTACATTTGTAGCCAGAAATAACAGCAACAAATCAATCAGGTGCCAGAATTGTCATCATGTTTATTATTTTATGTATTTTGATTCACTTTAATTTTTTGTTATTCTTCCTTTGTCCTATTTGAAGGAAATAACTCTGCTTTGTGGTTTTAATATTAACATTGAAATATTTCCTGGCTGGGCTACTGCAGTTCTTTTGCCTGGAACTGGTGTTTGCAATTTGGACTAATTTTCTTTTTCTCTTATAAAAAGTTTTTTTCCTTTTTATAATTTTCAAACAAGGATAATTTTCATCATTTACAAAAACAACCCTTACTGCACGTTTATAAGTAAGATACTTTAGAACCTTATATACAAAACATATATCAATATCTAATTCTTAAATATATATCTCTTATACACTTCAATAGATGCCTTTGTTGCATGTTTTATTAGTTATCTATTTGCTATACATTTTAGTAAAAATTTCTAAATAACAAAAAAAGAAAGGATTCTCCATGGGCTAATTTATTTGTTTGTGTTTTATGGCATATCAACCATTTTAGGTCATTTAACGCCGAGAACAATCATTTTTTGATAGATATTGTTTGAGCTAATTTATGATAAAAACCTTTCACCAACCTCTGTGATGAATCCATCTGTTGTGACTCTTGTTATAGCTAACATCTTCATGATTGCTTTAGTAATTAAGTAGACAAGATTTTTACAAGCAGACACACACACACAATTTTTTTTTTCTCATATGCTTAATGCATATCAGAGATTTTCATAGAACTAAGTTATTTAAAAAGGTTACAATAAATGATATCCACAGAAAAATAACAAGTTAAAAGCCTTCAAAAATATATTTATAATTTTAACTCTTTGATTGTTTGAATAAATGTCATAAGGTTAATTTTTTGGAAAAAATTTTTTTCATGATAGAATATTTGGTTGAAGATATTTCTTAATTGTTCATTAAATTTTAAATTTCATCTTCTAAACTTCTCCAAATTCAAATTATTTAACAAGTTCAAATTTTATTTTATTGTAACAAAAGAATTTCCTCCTTAATGATTTTCTTTCCAAAAAGAATTAAAAAAAGAGTATGTTTTAAAGTTTTAAAAATATTGAAAAAAATTTTTTTTCCTTTTGTGACCTTTCAAGAGAATATTCTTGATGGCAAGCATCTCAATTTCACTAAAACGCCAGAAATATTAACACAAATATCGATTTGTTCAAGTTGTGCAACTTGAAAACTATTTCCCATTTTCACTTTGCTATAGAAATGCAGATCACTTAAAGGCTTTATCTTCTTGTAAACAAAATCATTCAGTCATTTTAGATTATTGACTGTCTTAACATCATACCAATTCCAAGTCACGCAGTATCGGTAAATTTTAAGCCACTCTTGTAATATTTGCCATAAAGCTTCTACAACATCTAAACATTTCGAAATTAAACAGAGAGAAAAAAAAGTTTCCCTTCTGAACTTTTTATTATTAGAATTTAAGAGCTGCTTTATAATTGATTCGTTTCTTAAAGTTTTAGAAATTTAAAAGAAAACCATGTGGGTGATCATTTCATAAAGAAAACATCGTAAGTTTTAAGAGTTTGGATTTATTCAAAAAGTGAAGAATTTTACTTTCATGTTATGATGGTCATTTAATGCAGGAACCATTGTTTTGCTATTTGTATATAAATGAATTGTAAGATATTGATGGATTATCATTTAAAGTCAAACTGATAAAAACTTTCCCTCAAAATATTAAAAATAAGAAAAGTAGGTAAAATACTAGAGACAAAATATTATACACTAGTGTGCATGTCGATAAAAATAACAGGTTTTAATACTACAAAAGTTGATAAAATAGTCTGAATAAATAAATATTTTTCTGAGAGACTTATGATTATGATAAAAATTTATTTTGCATAAGTACATTCATTATAGTTCAGTTGGTACAACATCAGACTTTGAAGATGAAAATAATGAAGGTAATCCGAGGGGTTGAGGTCCGATTGCTCATGTGGGCTACACATTTTTGCTTTTAATCTTCAGAGCATGACAAGGTACATATTGTTAAACCCCTTTCTGTCCAAAATGATGGTACTATTAATAATTGAATTTGAAACAGTGAGTTTATTACGAATAATCTTTTGATACCTGAGTGACAAAGCACACTCCAGACACGAAAATGAACAACCTCGTTCATTGCTGGCAAAAGTACATCGAGAATGGTGGTGACTATGTATAAAAATAAATTTCAATGGCACCAATCCCATCTTTGTAGCTCCTCAACATTTAAAAAACAACTTTAAAAGATAGGTGGCATTCGTTGTTTCCAAAAAAGTAATTTAATAAATATTCTGACCAATCAGAGTAAGAAAAAATGACAATCAATGAAGATGACGACTCAGTGAGAGTGCTCATCTTGTTAGTT
The DNA here is from genome assembly GCA_036873565.1 of Xipholeptos notoides. Classification (NCBI taxonomy): domain Eukaryota; kingdom Metazoa; phylum Mollusca; class Cephalopoda; family Idiosepiidae; genus Xipholeptos; species Xipholeptos notoides. The sequence continues at coordinate 19,300 of JAYKTE010147600.1, read as the reverse complement.
TTTTCCACCATGCCCTTAAATAAATAAGAACTTGTGTGAAGAAGCAATTAGCGAGAAGAATTAAGATTTTTTGCCAAGTGAGAAAGATTGAGATATTTGGCCAGAAATATTTCTAAGTTCAGACCAAGTTACATTTGGGTAAAGAAATGACAAAGTTGCCTAGATTGAGTTTATGAGAGAAATTTCACATCCAGAAAGTTTTGGATAAGAGGTCCTGAGTGATAAGAAATTAATTGGAGTGAATTCCAAGCTGAAAATATTTGAGAAAAATAATATTTTCCCAGGAGAAAAAAGAATTAAAACCTACAACCTTCTCCCCTTACTTCTACTTGCATAAGGACTGAAAGAAAAATATGTATTTCTTGGGGAAAGAAAGATAACAGCAGAAATTATTGGTAGCAAAAACTAAGAAAAAAAACCCCAAGAACTATAGGTTGTTGAATATTGAGCATGGATCCCCAAAAAAGAACTGACAGCTCATTGAAATAATTGAATCAGCATGGAGTTGATAGCAATAGTAACTAGTAATCAAAGAAATGAACAGAACTGTCATTGAATTAGTTAAGTTAAAAAAAAAAAAATGCTAAAGAAGGAACAAAAACAAAACCACTCAGCAGTTGACAACTTGTTGAAATTTATCATGTAAGTTGTGTTGTCAGCTTTGGAAAATCCATTGAAAGAAAAAGAAAACAATTATTTACTATTGTACTATGGAGTATTCTATTCATTCAACTATTTTATTTTTCTTACAACCAATTATAGTATTTATATTATACTAAATTAGTGAATTATTTTTTTTTGCTTTGAACAATATGTAATTTTTGTTATTGACAAAGCTTGATTAACCTGTGGATTAATAAAATTAAATAGAATTGTGACTAAAAAGAAAAGGGATTATTTGTTTGTGTGATCAATACCAATTGAACTTAACATTAATATTTTTATGGACAGGATCTTGGCTGTAAGTTGTAGTTACTACTTTTTTTTAACCTACTGAAACCTAAACAACGAATTTAACCCAGGTGGAGAGTTTTGTGCGACTTTGATTTAAAGAAATAGCATTATGGAAGGGAGGAGATTTGTATTATGCTTGAACTAGTGGGATTGAACAAAACCGTTGAGGGCTTGTAATGAGTTAAATTGTTGCTGTGATCGTAGATTTTACACTTGAAAGGTTAAACTGGTGTACTGGCGAACGTTGGACTAAAGGGCTTATAAATGCCACTTCACTGATATAATAAAAATGGGACTGTCAATGTCATATTGATGCATATATAACTTTGAAACTCAAACACTGTAAATCATAAATAGAAACATAGGGAACACAGCTCTACTATGGACAATAAAGCTGAATGGTGAAACATGCAGTAGCTTGATTTTGGTTGTTTAATCAATTACTAACTTTGGTTTGATGACTGCACAGGTGAGAAACTGACAGTCACTGAAGCAATTGATTCTGGGTGTATGCTACACATTCTATCACTGATATTGAGCACTTTGACTACAAATATAGTTAACAATTCTTATATATATATGAAACAACATGAATTAGGATATTATGAACCAAAAATTTTCTTCCTTTATAAAAAAAAAATGTTATTTTCAGTTTGTAATCAGAAAACAAATGAGTAATTATGACATTCCCCATAAAAGTTAATATTGTAATTAATAGTTGTATAAAAATATTCTATATATGGTCTTTTAATTCTAAATACAAGATACAAAATTCAATTCATTAAGAGAGACTTTGATTATTTAGGATACAAAATGGTTATTTATATAAATACACAACTGTTAACACGTATGCATTCTTAACTTCTGTCAATGTAATAAAAAAACACATGTGGATAATTAAAGTATTTTCACAAGAGTTTGTTAAAATGTTTTAAATTCAACCTTATTTTAAGTCCAACAAATACATGAAAAACAAGGCTTTTAACAAATTTTATTTTGTTTTTTGGAATCCTGGAGATGAGGCTTGATAATTTATGCATGAGTTATCAAGTGGAACAATTGACAAAGGCATTCAGTAAAATAAATGCAACAGAATGAACAGAGATTGAACACACAAACCCAGAGAAAGAATCCAAAATGAAAAACTCAATGACTACTAATACTCCCCTAGAGACGAGAGCATCAAAAATGACTTATTTTCAGGAATCCGTAAAGTTTGAATTAACCCAGGGACCCTTGCAAAACACACATTAAATAATTAAAAACAAAATAGTAACTCTCTATTCAATATTGTCAGTTTTGCACCAAACAGTAGCTGCAAACCATTAAAATACAAGTTGGTTTAGTCAGTATTATAAAAACAAGATATTTATTGTAATAATAATAATGATAATAAAAAGAGGATTTCCCCCTTTAAATGTATTTCAAAATAGACATATCTCTACAGATCTTGTGCTTGTGGGTCCATAACCCTATGTTTGAAACAAATTTTTTTAATGAAATCCTTAGACAGTTGTAAAACATATGAAGTGACCCGGGAGGTAGGGAGAAGAATGGTAAGCCTGTCCACTTACTTATCAGCCACATATATATTTTTCTAACCAACGATTGCATCATTAAATTTCCGTTTTCAGATATTGAGATATATTATTCTTTATACATAAACCATCAGCATAATTTACTAAACCATTATCTAAAATCGTGTCATTATATTATTTGATGAAATCCCTAAGATGAGGCTTGGTTATTTGGAAAACAGAGTATTTGGACTATTGTCTTTATCCTGATTGTTATATACACTATAGAGGGCACATCACCTGAAGCATTGTATACATAACAATCAAGACAATGATGAAGACGATAGTCCAAAAACTATGTATACATTCAACCAAAGTAATATTAAATTTTAAATTCTTAAGGCTACAAAAATATATTTCTAGAATAGAATATTGGCTTGAAAGAATATTCATAAAGATGACATAATTTCTAACATATCTTATCAATTTGAAAGCGCATATAATCCTAGTTTTTGTTTTGTGTTTATATAACCTTGAAACATACAATTCATGAACAATAGTAAAATTTCTCTAATCAAAGTTCATTTGTGTGTGAAAGAGAGTTTAATGACAAAGTGCAAGCTAAAATATTTTTGCTTACAAAATATTTCTAAAAAAATATTTTAAAATCACAAATTTGTAAATTCTGCCAACCACTACTCTCCAGGGCCACACTCCTTCTACTTCTACATATAAACATCTAAGACAATGAAACAAGAGAAAGAGAAGGTATGTCTAATAAGTAAGTATTATCTATTAGTTTTGGAGACCAGAATTAGTGAAACAATGAACTTAAAGCTGTACACATATATGAAAAGAGTCTGATTCTTTTCCCCAAAAGCTACTTTCCTAAATGTTGACTTGGCAGAGCTTTGTTCCACTAAAGTTGTTTTTCAGATTATACTTTCCCAAAAAATAGCTTTAAGTTTTATTTTTCCATATATCTTATCATAATCAAACAATATTGATATAATGAATTAATTGATGCCATTTTGAAAGTAAACAGATTTTTTAAAAATTGAATCCAATTCATATCTACAAGAAATCTTTCTTTGAATTCAGCTAATTTACTTTTCAGCAAAGTAACCCCCCGACAAAATTGGTTTTATAATTATTTCTTCATATTTGGATAAATTTTACATGCTTCAGGAAATTAAGTCAACAAACTAAAAAGTATATTAAAAATGCCCTATATCTCCCTACAAAGCTAAGTATCTCAAGGTTTTGTTAAAAGTTGTGTGTCATATAAAGAAATGTCATTAGTGTTAAAAAAAAAAGTGACGATCTCAAATCTAGTTATGATAATAATTGGGAAGCATAAGCTTACTTTCTCATGGTTATATTATAAGTTATTTTTTCCTTGGTAGCAACACATATCCCTGATAATGCTTGTACAACATAAGAATAAAGAAAAAGCTTAAATCTCTCTTATAAATTAACAATATTAAATTTAACAAGAATTGGGCATAAGTTTGGCAAGATTCCCAAAGAAAAAAATCAGAGGTAATTGATATTTGTAAATTCAGTAAGTTTTCTTCAACTTTTTTCTTGCTGTTCAGAGTAATCATAAGAAACTTAAAAGTGGCTTCCAAATAAAAATGCATCATTTTTCTATAAAAAATAAATTTGAAAAATACAAATAAAAAGTCTAAAAAAATTAAATTGAATTATTAAAAATGAATTGTTTTTAAGGAATTTCTGTTCAGTGAAGCATTTTATGAAATGGTTGTTCACATTGTATTTACCTACTGATTGAAGAGAAAAAAAAATACATTTTAGATAGTAGACCACAAGCTATGTTAATGATTGGTGTTGAAAGCAAACCACTTATCCTTAAGACCGTTGATTAAATTCCTACACATTTGAGGCTGTTAAGCAGATTGTTTATAAAACAGAATTTGAGGAATTGAAATATTTCTTTTTTATTTACTTAGTTTTATAAAAACTTGACAGAAAAAAAAAGCAAAGTTAATAGGGTAAAAAAAATCAGATAATAGAGAACACATTATTTATCATTTCATACTATGCACCTTTGATTAAAAAGTAGACACTTGTCTACTTGTTTTATTTTTTCTTACTTCCCAGTAAGAATTTCAATATCAAGTTTAAATTTTCTTATAAAACAATCATAATCCCAAGTACTCTCAGACTTTTCCAATGATGATCAAACTTGCATAAATGAAAAAATACTGCCTAAATATACACATTTATAACCTCTGATTTTTTCTATAATCCTATATATGATTATAAAAATTTTTTAATCATATATATGATTATAAAAAAAAACAGTTTGTAAATGTTTATATTTAGGCAGTAACCATACCCACTTAAAAAAATCAGGTGATCTGCTAGAATAATAAAATTTTTGATTATTCTTTTAAAAAAGGAGAAGAAAAAAAGTGAATCTAGAATTAAAGATAGACAAACCTTGTTGCTATCAGCAAATTTCATGTATGCGTGTGAAGCTGCAAACTTCATTTCAAGCATCATTACTTTTAGTGAAAGTCCCAAAACAATTAAGTGATTAAGATGAAGTTGGAAATTCCAATTGTAAAAGCCCAACACCAGTCTAACCAAATGATTGGCGATGATGTGTTAAGTGGACCAAAAATTAAACACAATTAACAGCCTTCTGTAAGAATCCAGTAACTGGCTTTGAAATGACTTCCACCTAAAACACACTTCAAGTTATTGTTTGCCAACTTAGATTGGCCTTTACATCATAGTTAAATGTCTCAAGGTCAACAGATTTATCTATATATCTAATAATAATAATGTTTATCAATAAATCAGTTTGTATAAATTCAAAGTCGAACAGACTAAATCCAAAATTAAATTTTTAACCATGAAGCAAAACAGTTTTGTTACAATCAATACTTTGTTTCTTAATGCTTATATGAATAAGTATCAATTTTTCTTATTTTGTTATCTAGACTTATAGAAGATGATTTTATTCAATTTACTTATTTATTCAAATTACTCTATGCCACTAAATCAACACTTTTGCTTTTAGGAAACTTCAAAGACGATTTTTCCAAACTTCCTTTATTTCCTTCTTTAAATGAAAAATATATATTCTTACAGATTAATAGAACCAAATTGATGTTGAGCCAATTGGTTTTATTATTTATCCTTATTTCCAAATGGCAATTGTTTGGTTTATTTTTCCTAAAAATATTCTATTTTAACTTAAAGCAATCAAATTTGAATAAATAATAGGAGTGTGTGTGTGTGTGGGGGGGGTAACATAATTCTCCCAAATTCTAAACTGGATAACATTTCTAATTAGTGATCTATTTATCTAAAGTAAATACTGATGATTATACTCTAGTTTATGCATTTAAGATTTTTTATGAGAAAATTCACTTGTCTTTCTTGTATCATCCCAATAAAAATAATAATCCATAGAAATCAGTCTCTAAAAAATGATATTTATCATTCAATTTCAATTCTAACATTAATTTAGGGCCATACAATTCATTCTGTGGAATGGCTTGAATATTGGTGATTAATATTTATAGGACTTGACCATGATACTATGAAACATGGAGCATTTTAAATCTAGAAAATGGGCTTCATACACAAAATATCAAAGGAATCTGACTTTTATTTTATTACAATTATTTCAGTAGGCATCATACTGCACCAGAAAAATTGGTGGACAGGATACTACACCAGTACCCATTTATCTTTGTGAAATTGTTACCCATTTTAGACTATTATTGATGATTATATACAATATTTTTTATTGCTTTACGTCTATAAGACAGTATGAATAGAAACAGATTCCTTTCTTTGAATATATCATTTATTCAATTAGAGAAATGACCTTTTGATCAGTAAATCCACTCCATCTGCTGCTCCTCCAATACAAAAGGTTTTTTTTTTCTGATGAAAAAGTTTCAAATATTGAGGTTACACTTTCTGTAAGAAGTTAACTTGTCAGAGAAAACTAGGTTTATAAAATAGTTGAATGAGAGTTAACAGGTCTTAAAAAAACATTTTTTTCGATTGCAAAAGGGATTGTACAGAGTAAGCACTTAGCAGCGTATTCTATATCTTATTCAGGCCTCTACAGACAAATTTAATTTTAGTTGACCTCTGACAAGTAAATATTTTCATTTACTAGCCAAATAGAAAACTTACTAGCCAAACCCATCAAATGTTATTTCACTCTACTCTTATGAATAAATTAATATTATTGGTATAGAGAATATTGTTCTATTTTCTCTTCTATCAAATTTTAAATAATTTCATTTTGTTCAGTTTATATTAAAAAAAAAGGTTGAAAAGACATTGTTTCACTCAGTATTTGAAAGATTGTCAGTGAAAAAAACAGTCGCCAAAAGTATTTTATCATTTTTAGTCGCCACTTGGAAAAATTACTCACAAATGCGAGTGATTCACTTGCAATGTAGAGCCTTGTTATTATCAAAAAAATTAGCAAGTCATCAATAGAAGATATAAAAATCAAATATAAAACAATCATATTTGGAAGATTTATACAAAAGTGGAGATTGACTAAGTCTGTTGGTTTAGTCTGAAACTATGGTTACTTTGCTTTTTTTAAATATAATAATCAAGTCAACATTAAAAGTGATCATAACTACTAAATTCATAGAAACAAAACATAAGTTTGTTTTTGTTTTTTATTTCATTTAAGCTTTTTCCTTAAAGTTTTGCCTTAGCAAATTTTTTTTTTTTGAAAATTTTCCAACAGAATTTTTAAAAATTAAAATCATAAATAAAGATGTTTTTGGCTGTGCACGGAAAGTACAAAACAATTGGCACTGGTTTAGTATGATGTCTACCCAGATGATTTTTAATGAAATAGAAATAATGAGTAATAGAAGGAAGTTTTAAATGTAAATTGCCCGGAGGACATTCAATAAATCTATTTCTTTTCAAATTTCTTCAACAAAACTCATTCACATGTCTTTAGAAATAATAAAATGGAATGTCATACTTTTTAGTTTTTACTTTCAAGACAGGAGCATTTAATATTTTGTGTAGAAAGGCCATTTTCTGGATCGAAGTCAAACACTTTATGATTAAATCCAGTAATAGCTAATCACCAATATGCAATTTTATCCATTTATTTGTGAAATGCAGAGGCTCCAGTTACCTTACTTTGAATTATGTGGAGAAAAAAAATTAAAATAACTTCATAAAATATTGAAACTGGCCAGTTGGCAACACATCCTGCTGCCTTTTTCTTTTTTTGGGGTTAAGGGGTTATAGTAGGAATCATGCGACATCAGTACCTAACAATTTTTACACAAATTCTGAATTTTACCACTTAAAATCCATATTGAAATTTTATCACAAGAGTTATTATTGATAACTGAATGAACATTAGATTTACTAAATTTTTATAAGAGAACTTAGGTCATATGTATAAGCTGTGCTAGGATATATAAATGAATATTATATTTTTAATAGGTTTCCATTATGAACTACTCCTATTTTACAGATTATATATATATATAAATTAAATAAAGCATGTGGATTATTAACAAAGTTTATACTGATAAAATTGTATATTTCATGTCCCTCACAGCAGCCAGACCCATAGCAAAATTGTGAAGACTGTCCAACTGAAGCACTTAGAGGTCGAATTTCAATCCTTGCTGAGAGTAGGCCTGTTTGCATAAATTGTACTGATAAATCCTACTAATAACAAATGGGTCTGGATGCAGTTTGCAATTCAGTGTATGCTCCTTGCTCACATTATCGATAGAGCTATCTGAATGAGGAAAGGAATTTGATGTCGCTATCACACTATTAAGTATCACGGTTTGTCTAGTTCTCTTAGCAACAGTTCCCATGAGAATAAAATTCCAAGATGCCAGCAGGCAGGTCTGCAATGAATGGTGAGAGCATCAGACTGAAACGGCTGAAGACCGGATTTCAACCCTGGCTAAGGGTAGGCTTGAATCATAAACTGTACTGATGAGCCAAAATAAAAATGTAAGGGATCTGCATGCACTTTGCAATTTAGAAAACATACCTATGTGTACTGAAATAAACTTAAACTATTTTATTTGCTAGGCATTAAAATAGAATGAATTTGTAAAAAAAAAAAAAATAAATAAAAAAAATGGCGAATCAAAGAGATTCTATGTACTAATTTATTTGCGGACAATTGTCCTCATCCTACATAGTTGTTGTTTCATCTGGCCTTCATCAGGTGATTAACTGCAAAACTGGTTAGGTAGTCTAGAAAGTTTTGTAACCATGTCGCAGTTAATCACCTGACAAAGACCAGAGGATAAGTTGGACGAAACATGGTGAAACAACAATTATGGAGGATAAGGACAACAGTCTGCAAATAAATTCATAGATTAAGAAGCCTCATCTCAAAGAATTCCCAAATAAATACAAATAAAACACAGTTCAGATTTAAAAAGGTTTTAAACCAAACAAATTTAGTTCATTTAAAAACATTTATTTGAACTGAATAATCGATCTTTAAAGGAAATTGTTAAAAAAAGCGTTATGGATGGATGGATGGATGGATGGAAGGAAGAAAGGAAGGAAAGAAGAGAAAGGCCACTGACTCTTCATATTCTATCTTCACACAACAGTAAATAAGATTAAAATAAATCAATGAATCAACACACAAACCTTAAAACATGGAAAAAAAACAAAAAAGGAGATAATTATGTCAGACATAGTGCTTAAAAAGGTAGAGACTAATATATCATGTATATTTTTCGTATTTTCTACACTGAATAAACTAAACAAATGGGTGTTCTAATTTGATAATGATCATTGATTGGCTATCTTACTTCATGATGGCCAATCAATAAACCTAATCAATTTACCGTATCAAATCAGTGACTAATTAAAGGTAGTATTTGAACATAATGTCCTAAAGTTTAAATCTTGAACCTACAACTTACTTGTCCTTTCTTCCATCTCTTTCTCTCAACAATCAAATCAATGTATTGCAAGTTGAACCATGTCTGATTTATTTATTTTTTGTTTGTTTTTATGGCACATCAACTTTTTCGGTCATTTAATGCTGAGAACAATCATTTTAATCAAACATCTTTTGTTTCTTTTTTTATCAACACATTGTTTTGAATTACACAAGTTGTGTTATTCAATTGATAGCTGGAGGGAATATGAGGATACAAACCTTTCCAAAGGGTATTAGTCCAAATGTGAAGGTAACAGAATGACTGGGTTTCAAACTCACACATTACAATTTCAAAATCTGAGTGCTAGTTCACTGCCCAAGTGGACTTCCCAACTATGTTTGAGTTGGTTCAATTCTGAATCCCTCATTCATTAAAAAAAGAGCCTTTTCCTTCATGAATAATTTTTGTTTTCAAGAAAAAAAAAATGATTAACAGAATTTTAGTCTATTTTTGAAAAGTTAGAAAATTCTTTATTTCCCACCCAGCCTCCAGTTAAGTAATATAACTAATTTTTCTCTAATAATTTGTTTAGAAAAAGGGAAAAATGGTTCCTGCATTAAATGACCATTAAACAAAGAAACCAAACCGAAACCCTTTTTTACAAGATTACTGGTACACTGTTCCCTTGCCACATCGCTGATCCTCTTTCGTGATTTCACCACTTTGAGGATTTTGCTGATCACATATACACACACGCATATTGTTGATTATAATTAATTTAAGTACCTTCATGTTTAGAAATACTTATATATATAAAACAATAAAATGCTCATTAAGTTGTAACGACCGACAAAGGGTTTTTTAAATCTAAATGCACATAAATATATACGTAAAAATTGGCAATCCCACTTCACGTAAAATCTCCTTTCACAGGGGATTTTGGAATGCATCTACCGCAATACACAAGGGAACACTGTACTTCAATTCCAATAAATAAATAAATAAAAGTACTTTTTCTTGAAATCTGCCATTCTAAGTAAATACTTCTGTTTATTCACCTATAAAAGTAACTAAGAAAAGAAATTATTGAAACCATTCAGAATAACTAAGATATATTTTGAAATTAATTGAAAATCTGCCCAGAAAATTTTTTCTTTAACTAATTAGATTTCCATACTATTTTCTTCTTCTGGGTTAGATACCAGTGTATTGGCATCATTTCAAGTTATTTAAATTCATTTTTTCATAATTGGTAACATTTTAAGAATTTGAATATTCAATATTTGAAATAAAAATGATGGTTCTTTTTCTTCCATTGTTTTCATCTTGGGATATTTCTTGATTACAAATTAGACCAAAAACAAGCTTAAAGCTACACATTTGACATGAATTATAAAAAGCTTATAACAAGCAGATAACAGATAACATCTAAAGTCAATGAAAGTGAGAGTTTATTTTGACAGCAAAAAAGCAACAAGATAATAGCCATGTAAATACCTAAAGAAACCTATTATATCAAAAGACAGGAAGAAGTTTTTTTTAAACCCCTCCTCTCAAGTTAACAAAAAAAGACCTATCAAGGTTGCTCCTTTCTGAATTCTTTTAAATCTAGTAACTTCAAAAATAAATAAGAGATGATAATAAAATCTAGTTCTTCTGAAGCATCATTTATTTTTGTGATAAAAGATAAAGAAAGTTAAAAAGCTGTATGGTTCTTTTCTGTTTTAACTAGTTATGTTTCGAAGTTATACATCATTTTTAGACTGAAAATTTTAGTGATGAAACTTCCTGTTGGAAGAAGAGAAGCTCGAAATATTAACTAGTTAAAAAGACACAAAAAACACATCACACAACCTTTTAACTTTCTTTATCTTTTATCACATAAAACAAGGATGTTTGCATTTATTAACTGGTCAAGAGTATTTTATCAAAAATCTAAACTTCACAAGTAAGTTGTAATTGAAAATATACCAAACTCCAAAAATGTTATTGTTTTTAATGACATATCAACTTTTTCAATTGCTTAATACCAAAAATAATTGTTTTTGATAAATATCTCTTTCATCAACATGTTCTTTGAATAACATTAGTTATATTATTGAGCACATAGCTGGAGTAAATGGGAGGTATTTATACTTTTCCCAAGCACACTCTTAAATCTTTTTCCAAAGTTCAAAAGGAACTAGAGTAAGGATTTTCAAAAAGTGTTTTGCATACCACATGGGGGCACAAGAGTAAGATAGAGTGTCTGTAGATAAACTCATCAGGTGAAAATCAGAGTACAAATTTTCAATATCTGTATTTTTTACTCATTAATATTCCTGAATGACAAATTTATTTTAATTAAACACTTATGTCTTAAATAATCTGAAAACCAGTTTTTATTAAGTTAATGCAAAATTAAAAGTTATTTTAATAAATATTTATGTGTAAATTTCATAAATGTTTAAAGTGGGTCTCTAGGATAAAACCTAAAGTATAAAGGGGTCTGCAGGTCAAAAAGTTTGAAAACCCCCATACCTAGGGAATGCCAGAAAGAATAACATTTGAAATATGGTGACTAAAATGAAGCATAACACAGAAAACAATGCCAAAACACTTCTTATTTTGAAAGGATAAACTGATAGAAAAATAATTATAATCACCCAATTAAGATAATTAGATAAAAATGAAAGGATACAAAATCCTTTCATTTTTATCTAATTCATTGCATTCAATTTGTTTCTAAGGATGAAAATATTACAAAGGAGAAAAAAAACAATGAAAGAGTAAAAGAAGTATTCATTTTTTGTTAACATTTAAATAAAAATATTACAAGCATTTTATGAAGTAAATGCGTAGGAACATTTTTGTCATTTTCAAACCTCTACAATAGATAATAGAAAATTGATATTGTGCTTTCAATTATTTCATATAAATAAAATATTTTATATGTCAATTGAAGATTCTTAAATGTTTCTAGGAATAAGTATGTTTAAATTTCTTTCTTTGCTTTGTAAAATAATAAATCAAGACTTAAGTGCCTTTGAATGTGTATATATATATATATATATATATTTATATATATTTGAAGTAGGTGTAAGGGAAGGGAAGGAAAAGACATGAAATAAAGGAGGTGGTCACACTTGAAGTCAAGAAGACAGCCACTATATACGCACTATGTGTGCGAGTCTTTTATCTTCAAATGAAATTTCTTTTTTTGTTCATTTTTGTTTGTCAGAAGTTATATATTTGCATATGTGTATCTTGGTAAGTGTGAATATATATAAAGTTGCCCAAAAAGTTTGTAAATTTGCAAAAAATTAAAATTTTACTCAAGTAATAACAAAAACAACAAAAATCATTCCTCAAAATAAAGACCATCGATCTGCAGGCTTTCAGATCTGGGTTCGAATCAAAGAATTCTTGACACGCTTCCTCAACTTCATCATTACAAACTTTTAGGACAACCTAATATGTATAGAAAGACTAAAGGATGAAACACAACTGAATCAGTAATAAATTTATTTTGATTGATAAATACAGCCTCTTCAGCTTTGTTTCATTTGTTTTTTTCCTTTGATCTTTAAAACAAAATCATATTCAGATTATTCTCTCCTTTGGATTAAATGATCATATATATGTGAATGTGTCTGATTGAATGAACAATACATGTGAAGTAGAATTTCTTCAATGATATAATAATCTAGCCTAATAAGTTGCAATTAACTAGTTCTAAATCACATCAATATTATTGTTTTTTTAATCATGTTTTTACGACCATGACTTTACACACAGACTTTCAGCATTGATTAAACCAGCAGGATTTCTGAGAAAAATGTTTAATTTCTAGTTTATTGTTTTTAGGTTTCTTGGATAGTATTATTAATGCTGATCAAGAAAGGGAGAGGGGACTCAACTTCTTGCCCTATTTGAAAAACTAAATTTTGCCAGGATCTCTTGCCCTTGATTTTAAAATAAAATTTGGGTAAGAAAAGTTAAATTGTCAGTGCTGGTTATGAGGTTAGATACTAAATCAAATAAAAAATTAATATTTCAATTCAAGAGCCAAATTTCTGCCTTCAAAAGAAACCTATCACACACACACATGCATGCAAATTCATGCGAAAAATGAAAGTTTTGAATTAGTATAGATTCATAAATGACAAATCACAAAGATTTATAAATCATTTCTTAAAAGCATTATCATTTTTTTTCTTAACATATGACAAAAAAAAAGTCTTTTTCAAGCAAAGATTCTCAAATTTTGGCATGAACTTTCTTTATAAAGTTTTGGACGAGATTGCCAATAATAAAAAGGATTCTGATTCTAAAGAAATCTTCATGTTACAGGAAAATTACCTCAAATCTTTTCGACAAAGAATACGAACGAATAGAACTATTATCCAATTGGATAAAAGCCAATTTGAAGTTTCCTGAAAGACAAATTTTGGACGAATTCACTGATTACAGTGGATTGTGGGAAATATCATTTATATAGTTTAAACTCATTGATAATCTTCTATTGATATAAAAAGGGAAGGAAAACCCAAAGATTAAATAAAGTAAAAAAGTAGTCAGTAATAAGATGATAGACTAGTTGGAAAATAAGTTAACTATTCTTAATAAATCTTATAAAAAAGTATATTGAATTATCAAAGTATTATGAAACTAAAGGTTTGTAATCAATTATAATTAGGTCTGTAATGTCCAGCTTGAAGGTCATAATAGCATCAATCAAGATACTAATGGTTTGTTTTGGGTTTTTTTTTAATGTTCTCTTTTTATTGCTATGGTTACAACCTGAGGCAATTGCTTGCATAAAATACTTTTATTTTCCTTTTATTTAAGTCTCCTATCTTGTGATATATTTTTCAAGAAACTGCCATGAGGAATAGAGACAATTTGAAAAGATGGAATTTTAAATAGATTTTATAGTTTGAAATTTCGGAAATCATAAGTAAATAAGAAAAAGTCAATTCTGTTTTTTAAAGATTAAAAACAAAAATCATCTTTTTGACATGTTGACAACTCAATAATTCATAAAGTTTCATAAGCAGTATCTTAGTTTTTACAGAAGCCTTCAAGATGCCCCTACCCTGCTTTTAAAATGCTGGAAATTACCTCCCTACATCCACTGACAGTAAACAGATGCACACAACCTTTTTAACCTTATTCGAAAAAGTGGAGCTTTAGTTAATCTAAAAATATTCAAAATTATTTTAAAATTGGGGGTAATCAAGATCTTATATTTTTATTTTTTTTAAATATTATACTTTTTATCTATGAAAATTTCCAGCTTTTTCTCGAAAGAAGGGGGAGGGTAGATACACATTTAAAAAACATTTAAAAAATACACAAAGTTTAAATTTAAATACAAAGTTTCAAAATCTTTTTACAACAATAATAATTTAACATTTTTTCGTTGTTTTTTTTTAATCAAGGTTAAAAATTTTAAACTTTGGGATTGTACTTGGAACTGAAGGGAAAGAATCTTTAGAGAAAACAATACAAAAAATTTATAAAAGATATAGGAGAAAAATGTTTTACTGCTAAATTCTTTTGGCTTCATACAAAGTTCATAAAATTTTACAAGAATTTAAATAATTAAAAAGATTGAATTAATGGAAAAAAGTTATCGATTATTGAAAAATTCAAATATTTTGAATGTATTTCAAAATTTTTAAATCTAATTCGTTTCATGATGTAAAATGTGTGAGCACTTGATGATTATTGTGTTATTTTGATAAAAACTTGGACTCTATAAAGTTTTATGAAGTAAAGACTTAATTTTCTATTAAAAAAAGTTTCATGAATAGAATCACCCAACACATACAAAAAAAACCCAAAATCATCAGTTTTATACATGTTATTCAGTTTCAAGTGATAGGTTAACAAATTTTTTACCCCTACTTCATTACCCAACAAAAAAGAAAACTGTTTTTAACTTTCAATATAGACTTCCATATTCATTATACACTAAACAATAATACAAAACTAAAATAGCATTTGAAAAATTATCATGAATTCTCTTAGCCTCCAAGAGGTTTTCAGTTGAAGATCTTTTTCAAGAATTCACAAAAATGATAGAAGTTTAACAGATCTAAGACTAAAACTCTGTGAAATTTCAGAGAGAGAGAGAGAGAGAGAGAGAAAAAGAGAGAGAGAGAGAGAAAGAGAGAGAGAGAGAGAGAAAGAGAGAGAGAGAGAAAGAGAATTTGATCCAGAAGAATATATGGTGGCTGTCTTGTCAATTTCGAGGCTGACCAATTTCTTTGTTACAGGTCTGATTCAAAGTGATACTTTCGATTTTAAGATTGCATCAAGATGGAATACACAAGAAGTCAATAAGTTTATTTATAGTGAGTTGAGCATGCACAACGCACAATCCACTTTTTGGTTATGGAATAGTATTAATAATGGCACCACATTAAATAGTATGATCAGTCTATCTGGATTTAGAAGAAAGAGTTTTTCTTCTAAAAAGAGTGTCACTATATATACACAATTGTGCGTTTGGTGATGTTTCAAGGTCCTAAGTGGATGGCTTCTCCCTTTTTTTGTTCCTGAGAGATTTAAGGAAAAAAAAGGAGAAAAATAGAGATCTTGATGTTGATATACAAACTAACAAACAAGGGTAAAGTTATCAAGTGGGACCACACCAATCTGTTAAACCATATTTCACACTCATAATGCTGTTTTATTGATAGGAATTGTGTTTTTCCACAAAAGCCAATCTTTATCAGCTGTCACCCATGCACAACCCTCAGGCATTTCTTTTTCTTCACAACTAGGATTACTATATTGACCTGAGTGTGACCTCCTCATAGGATTAATTCCAAAATGCCCTTTCTTAAGATAAAAAAGAAGGCAAATATTATAGATAAATATGGATGGAGGTCACAGACAGAACTAATAAGGATTAAACAAAATAAAAATCTAACATGGATCTAAAATGTTCCCAATGATAATCTTTAACCATCTAATCATCCTGTGATACACTCCCAGCCCCCAACTAACATATTCCTATTTTAGAATAAAATGAACTTTTCTCTATTAAATACATAATAATTGAATGCAAGGACTTTAAAACAATCAGATCCCAATACTATCAAGTGAACAACCAACCAACCTATTTTAAAGGTTCTAACTCCTGAGAACCTTCTATTGTTGGAAACTATTTCTGAACAAGTCATTTTAGTTTAAATGAATCAAAATATCTTTTGGTAAAAAATGAGTCCCATCAAAATGTTATCAAAAGCTTTTTCTAAGGGTTTTAAGAAATGAAAATACTATTCCATTTTTTAATGCTATTTTGAAAAAGTTCCCAGGATGAGAAAGTTTCTGGCACTAAGGACCGCTAAAATTGGAATTTACAGCCCCCAATGAACAATTCTAAATAATGCCGTTTGAAAAAGTGCCTAACAGCTGAAAGTTTTTGAGAGTAATGACTATTAAAATAGGAATCTAGAGAAAATGAAATGAAGCTTGAAATCTAAAAAATAAGAAAAAGATATAAATTGAACAGTTGTTTCTCATTTACATTTAATCCAAAGGAATGTGTATTTGTTGAATTATCAATTCATTCGAGGAATTTGAAAGAATAATAGTTTGTATTTTATGTCAATAAATCATTACCAATATCATTATTATAGTAGTTATAATCTTCATACTAATTTTCTTTAAAAATTTTTTTACTAAAAGTACTAATTTCAAAATTTTGTTAGTTGATTTTGCTTTTGAATGAAAAAATATCTAAGAATTTAAATGAATAATAACTATTTTGATTTAATATTTCTTCAGAAATTAAAAAATGATCTTTTAAAGATATTAAGTGGACTTGATATTAAATCTTTTAGAATGCCTATTTATTAAACAAGTTGAAGCAGACTCTGAAATATTGATTCAAAATTTTAAAATCTTAAAATTAAAAGGTTAAACAGTTTACTAATTGCTAATACTATAAATGGTCTAAGTAATTAATGGTATTGAAAACTAAAATCTACTTATAAAATAATTACTAGTAATTGTTGTTGTTGCAAATGCTGAATGAATTCAGAGAGCAATTAGGAAAATCCTGAAGTCTTCTTTGAAAGATTCATAGGGAAAGGGTGATAAAGTGTTCAGCTCAAGTGGTTTGTTTATTTGCCTGTTTTTGTTTTGTTTTTAGTTAAAAGGAGTTTGAAATAAATGTTTGAGAAAAAAAAAAACAGGTAGAAAGGAAATTTGATGATGGAATTTGCTTAAACACAGAAATTAATTGACCACTCAACTAGTTTGTGCCCCCCTTAAAACACATGCATACACACACTTTATAAAAGCTTTTTAAGGCAAAAAATAACATTCAAGAATTGATTGATTTATAAAAAAAACAACTTTTTTTTAATATATGAATAATAAATATTTTGGATTTAATTTTTATTAATCTTAATTAATGCAATTTAGGAAAAACAACATTAAAGCAGGTTAATCCTTTCTGCGATTTAAAAAAATAAAAGTAAAAGTACATTCTAGAAGAAAGATAATTTTCAAAAACAAACAGATTTATTCCTTAAATCGGCAATCCACCTCTCATTGCTTTTTAAAATAAATTTTATTTATTAAAAAGAGAAAAAAATACAGAGATAGAAGCGGGGTGGGGGTCTGTTGTTGGGGCTGTTAGCAAAAATTAACTGAAACAAAACCAAAGAATGAATACGATTCCTATTCTGATTTATGGATCAATTTTGTTTGAAAGTAATTAAGTGGAGAAGAAGAAGGGGGAGAAGAAAAATAAAAGGAGAAACAATGTTTTATTTACTCAGCAGGTCAATAAATGGTGACAATTATTATTTATAGAATTAAAAAAAAAAAGTGATATTGGAGGTTAGGTATTGACAGAAGTATATTGACAAGTAAAGTAATAACTGTATGGGCAGGTGAAGTAAGTAACTGTATGGACAGGTAAGGTAATGAGTATAGAGACAGGTAAAGTAAAAACTATTGAGACAGGTAAAGTAAAAACTATAGAGATAGATATAACATAAGTAAAGTAAAGATAAAGTATGTATAGATAGATAAAGTTAGATAGATAGATAGATCGATCGATCTCAGGAAAAAAAACATTTTTGATTAATATAAAAATTCACAAAAAGGGTTTTAAAATTTAAAAAGATGTTTGTTTTTGTATTTAATGGAAATTGAAAAATCCACCTTTTGATAGTAAAAGATTTCTGAATTCGGACGAAAAGGGCACTTTTGGCTGGGTGTGAAGAACAAAAAGGGAAAAAAAAGAAAGATAGAAAAAACGAAAGAAAGAAGAAAATGAAAGAAAGAAAGATAGAAAAAACGAAAGAAAGAAAGAAGAAAAAACGAAAGAAAGAAAAAACAAAATAAGAAAGAAAAAATGAAAGAAAGAGAAAACAAAAAAGAAAGAAAAAAAACCCCAAAAAGTGAAAGAAAAAACGAGAGAAAGAAAGAAGAAAGAAAAAAGAAAAAAAAAACGAAAAAAAAACGAAAGAAAGAAAAAACAAAAAAACGAACAAAAAACGGGAGAAAGGAAGAAGAAAGAAAAAAAGAAAAAAAAACGATAAAAGAAGAAAGAACACCCCCCCCAAAAAAAAAAGAAAGAAAGAAAAGAAAAATGTTTGCCAACAACAACAATAACAACATTATCCCTGAAAGCTTCCAGCATGAAATAGTGGAGACGACCGCGTAGAAAATGCCTAAAAATCTAAGAAGGTAAAAAGCCAAGAGAAAAACCAGTAGAAAGGAAGAAGCCAATAACTTCTATATTCATCTTCTTCCCAATTCCAGAAAAATAAAACAATGTGCACAATACACACCGGGGAAGTCGATTTGGGCCAATCGGTAGGCAGTCGGACCTCGAAATCGTAGTACGTGAGTTCGAATCCCAGTTGTTCCGTTTGCGTTCATATTCGTACTAATACTGTTGGGAAAGGTATG
>JAYKTE010147489.1:0-13090 GCA_036873565.1 Xipholeptos notoides | reverse complement strand
AGGAGAAGAGAGAGAAAGTGGAAAGGCAAGGAAAAGGAGAAGAGAGAGAAAGTGGAAAGGCAAGGAAAAGGAGAAGAGAGAGAAAGTGGAAAGGCAAGGAAAAGGAGAAGAAGAGAGCGAAGAGAACAGCCTTGTCCTCTGCCTACACTCTCTTGCAAATACTGCCCACGGCTCTTCCAGCGCAGATTGTGCCTTGCAAGTCACATAAAATATATAGACATCCTTGAAAATATGGGATAAGTGATATACCTGATACTCGGACGCGAATGGGCACTGAGGGTCATCATTATCTAAATTATTCAGACTTTCATTCTCATCTTTATTGTTACTAGTAGTAATGCCCGGCTTTACACGGGCGCTCCACTAAGGTAAGGAAGCCTATTATATAGGAAAGCAGTCAATACTTTTTCATACTAAATTTACTTTTAATGCTTTTCTCTACTAACTTCATTTCCAATGCTTTTCTCTAGTAAATTAATTTCTAAAGATTTTCTCTAAGGTAGTTAAGGAAGCCTATTATACAGAAAGGCAGAAATGCAAATTTTAGTGGTCTGAATAAATTTTTTCGAATAACTATTGTGGTTTCATTTTCTGACTAGCTCTGCTCATAAACAGGATATAATTAAAAAAAAAATATAACTATTGTAGTTTCATTTTCTGGAGAGTTTCAGGATGTAGAGTCTCATACAACCACGACGATATGATTTTTATATTATAATAGATTTATCTACTTTCAATAATAAAAAAGTGGTCACATATTCCAATGTTTCGCCCGAAATTTGAAGCTCACATCACGTCCGAAAAAAGATTCGGTTTTGAATGACAAAGCTTTGCTCAAGTCTGAAAAAAAAAAGGCAAATTGTTTTAGGAAATCGAAAGCAAATCCCGAAAGGTTGATGGACAACACGAACGCCCGTTCAGAAGCGTTTCACCATTTTCAGATAATCTAAGATTGCGGATTAAGTTGTGTGTGATAACGTGTTTATTTGAAACAAATTTAGACTCGACTGCATAAGCGAGGATTAAGACGGATTAAGACAATTCTAAAGAATGTTGTGAATAGCAATCGATAATTCTTGTAATCAAGAAAAAAAACAATAACAAAAAAAAAAGAAGAAAAAAAAAGCCCCAAACCCAAACAAAAAACAACCCCCACCAAAATGCTAAACTTAAACAAATAAAAACTAAACACATTTAAATACTTTTTAATAGGCTGTCTCGTCACCGGCATAAAAACAAACAAACAACCCCCGCCACATGTTATTGGCCTATAAAAGTTGGAAGGGGGGATTAAAAAATATTGTGTATAAAAACGCGCTCTAATGTGTGTTTATGTTCGTGTATATATTTTCTAGTAAGTTTTCCACGTGTTCTTTTTTTTTAATGTGTTCATGTTTTTCTATTATGATTGTATTTGTAAATATATTTCTATTTAATCTATTTTTGGTATGTCCTAATACAATACTATCTATTATTATTCATGCTTATTAACTATTTATAACTAACATTTATGATCAAGATTTTCTTATTATGGCTCCCATATACAGTGTCGTGCTTAGGAACATTGTGCCCCCCCGCCGCAGAATGCGCTCTGCTGCGGCCCCTACCCACACAATATATCTGCGAAGCCAATAAAAGCCTTGCAACATCCCGGGCCTTACGGCCTCCAAAAAGCCAGTGCCAGTGCCCCCCACCGCGATTGCGGGGTCTGCTGAGGCACTAATCACGGCCCTCCCCATATATATATATATATATATTATAATATAAAAATCAAGTAGTTATTTAAAAAAAATGATTCAGACCACTAAAATTTGAATATATAAGTTACTGCCTTTCTATATAATAGGCTTAACTACCTTAGAGAAAAGCTGTAAAAATTCCTCTGTAAGTAATTGAAACCTACCAAAAAAAAAAAAAATAGCTATTTGAAAAATCTGAGCTTTTTCCCTAAAATAAACTAAACTGAAATTGTTCGCTTTGCACCAATCTGTTTGGAGTGTTTAGTTTTTAACTTTTTACAATTCAGATTATTACTATCGTATGGAGTGCATTGATTTCAAATAATTAAAGTTAACATATTAATAGTACCAGAAGGGAAGGATGGAATATTAACTCTTTGGACTCTGAAAGGCCGATACATCGGCTTTGGCGACCAACAAGAAAGACGACACGGCCGATAGTTCGCCCCCCCCCTTTTTTCGCTTGTTATCGCTTTTTATGTCAGGATCCAAAAAGAGTTAAAGAAATTTCATAAATTTTCTTTTTCGTTTCTTTATGTCGACTGTTTTCTTCATTTATGGTGGTATAACTCTTAGAAAGTAATTTTTAAGAAAGTGGCAATAATAGTTGGGATTTAACATGGTAAAATCTCAATCCAAAAATTAGATTCCTATCTTAAAAAGAAAATTGAGCATTTAAATGAGTCGCATGTCTCCGACATTCCGTCATCCCAATTTGGGTGAGTCAGGATTTCAACCAGGAGAAGCCATTCCCGGCGCAAGAAAATGGCCAGAGAATGGAATCGACTTTTTCAGTGGCATCAAAATTATGAAGCAGGAATTATACGACCTCGACTCATATGACCAGTCGACTTAAAAACGGTTCGTCCCTCGTTCTCGAAGATGACCAATGACATCACTTGGCCCGGTTGCCAAGGTGACGATGTTATGCCTTGCGCTGAACTTTGATTAAAATGAAAGAGACTTGCGCAGGATCAGCCTCCCTCTCTCTTCCTGAGACGCCGGTCCAGTGGCAAGACGAAGTCGAGACGGCTGGAGACGAGACAGGATGCAGGAATGTGACACATTTGCCAGTCAACCGCCTAAGGGGCTCCACTCCTTTTCGTTTTACTTTTTTTAAGCTACGTCGAGGCTGGTCAGTACCAAGTTGGGTGACCATTTATGAATACCAGATACCGTATCTTGCGCCGGGGCGTGGAAATACTCAGGTTAGTGTCCTGGGCTGCAGTTAAATCACTAGGTATATGCACCCTTATTCCACGGTAAGACAGGCATCTAGGAGATGGAAAACTCTGGCCAGTTGACTTATATAGACAGCGATCGACGCGGGACATGGATTTTTCGAAAAAAAAGAAGACAAATATCGGTAAGTTGGCAGCAAATATTTCAAAAGAAAAAAAAAGAAAGGTATCTCCGATGTACACGTGTTAAATATGGAGCAAAAAACAAAAATTAACTTTAAATGAAGCTAAAAAAACTCGTATGTGCAGGTGTTAATACATTTTAGTGCAAAAGGTATTATAATAATAATAATAACAACATTTAGCTGTGTATAAAAACTCAATCCTATTGGTGTATGCATTAAAAGACAAGAACACTTGCGATTTTACAAATAGATATGATAAATAGTAATATATTTCGAGTAGCTACTGCTTCTTTTGTTTACTCGCCGGCAAATTAAAAACAGCACCTCTACACATTGGATTGTATTTATTTTTATTTTAAAACTACACAGATTCTGTTGAAGACGCGAGTGTCAACATCCTCACATCACAGGGTAGAAGTTTCTGATTTTTAAAAATAAATCCTGCCACACCCCACCTTTTAAATCAAATTTCCTATAATAGGGCCCTCTACCCCGGGTGCAAATGTACTGCATCTATTCTAGCGCACACATTATTTCTGCTTGTTACAGTCAATTGTTCAGCTACATGTCTTGGATTAAATTCACTTTGGGGAAAGTCGATTAGGCCTAGTGGATAGGCAATCGGACTTAGGAATCGTAGTACGCGAATTCGAATCCCAGCCGTTCTATTTGCAGTCATATTCCGACTAATACCTTTGGGAAAGATATTACTCCCAGCAAATTGTGTTATTCAGAAAAACTAAGTGTGGACCGAAACTAACGTTTATCAAAAATGATTGTTCTTGGCATTAAATGGCCTAAAAGGTTGATATGCCGTAAAACAAAAAACAAATAAACAAATAAAGAAAAAAATCACTTTAATTTGTTTGTTGGTGTTGTACTGTATATCAACCTTTTTAAGTCATTTAATGCCGATAACAATAATTTTTGATAAATGTTCTTTTTTGTCCACACGTAGTTTTTTAAAGTAACCTGGTATGCACTATTTAACCCATAGCTGGAGGGAATGTGAGGGAATGTGAGGATTCATAACTTTTCCAAGGATATTAGTCCAAATGTGAACGTAAACGGAACGACTGGGATTCGAACTCAATTTAATTTGATTTAATCATTTCATTTCTGCACTAGCAAAGATACCTGCACCTTGTGCGGACAAGAAAAAAGCATCCTTAATGATCTGTTATATTGTTTATGGCAGTTTTATTTTGGAAGGTCAAAGTTAAGAGATACAGTGCAATAAATTTTGACTATCTTAGGGATCACTATCATGCCAATTTCCATCAATTGGTTGAGGGTATCGGAGTGGAGGAGGGTAATCTGATTCAAATTTACAAAGAATGTGTCGGCCCCGGGATGGCGACGAACCCCAACTTGGTGTGCACCTTCCCCAGATGAAGGAGTTAATCCCAGGTCTGAATATGTCTTGTCTACAGTCTAGGAATATTTTCTATTTTAATAATTTACGATATCGTGGTTGTCAACAGATGCCGACAACCAGTATTTCACAGAAATCTTTAGCCGAACATTCAAATAAAAAGCTGGCATTTGAACTTGAATTAAGATTAAAGATATTTCTACAATTTGTTTAAGTATTACAACCTTTTTTACGAATAGAGTTTCATTGAAAATAATGGTGAAATAATTTATTTAAATATTTTTTAAACGCCCGGGTAAAGCCGGGCAATACTTCTAGTATTTTATGTAGGCATCATTTATCTGTTTGTTCATTTGTTTATTTTGTTTTGCGGGACATCAACCTCATTTACCAGTGATGTGACAAGTGTTCTTATCTTTTTGCATAAATTCATATTCATTGAAAAATACAGATTATTTTTTATTAAGAAGGAACCACACTAAAAAATGAAATAAAAATAAGTAAAGATTTTCACCAAAATAATGGCTGTTCGATTTAAAGGAAAATCAACTTCGATTCTGAAAATCATTTTGAAACGTTTTTTTTTCTATTTCCGAAGCTGGAAAGTTAATAGTTTATTTGTCTGATCTATTGTTAGCCTACTCTCAGGATTGCAAATGGCGACTGACTAGACATGCGCATGCGTGCATTGTTGTTGAAGGGCTTATGTGGATACCTGCAGTGGTTTTGTTCGACGCATCCTCCGTACAGATAATTTTGTTGCGGTCATTGTCAATTATGACACATTGCTGAACTGAAAAATTGAAGGATTTGCTTTCATTGAAATGATGGACTCGCTAACCAAACAACGAAACGATTAAAACAACAAAAGACAAAACAAAACAAAAAACAAACAAACAAACAAACAAACAAACAAAAAACAACGACAACAAACTTGAAACAAATAAAAGGATGACAAAAATGAGGAGAATAAAAACAAGAAAATATGAACAATGATAACAATGGAAGCGGCAAAACACACAACTGAATGGCAAATAAAGAGTTAAAGCCAGAATAATGGAATTGAAAATAAACACAACAAACAGGAAGAAGTCAACTTGGGACAGTCGATATGCACTCGGACTTCGGAATCGTAGTCTGCGAGTTCGAATCTCAGTCGTTCCGTTTGCGGTTCTGAAACGCAGCAAGAGATCTCTGAAGAGAGAATTCGTTAACTTATTGGGAAAAAAATGCTCGAAAGGGTTGTTCTATGAGAGACATAAACAAGAGGTAATAATTAGTTTGTTTCTTTAGTTTAGTTTTACGGCATATCAATCTTTTTAGCCCATTTCATGCCGAGAACAATCATTCTTTGATAATTTTTTTGTTTAGGCGCACATTTCAAAAGCCCAAGGATATAATAAACATGTAAAATTGGCCTTGTGATAACTTGGGTTTGTGCTCGGCAAAATACATATTCCAACTGATGATATATATCCGATTGTGTTTGAGAGTTAATATGTATCCTGTCGAAGTGAATCTATATTTTGTCCCCAAATTTTTTTATATCTAACCTTAAACAATAATCTTTATGTAAGTAATGGGATAATCTTCTAGTTGCAAAGATAATTTCTTTTAGAATTCATCAAACCTCATCTCAAAGTTAGAGAGAAAATAATATGGATGAGGAAAATAGTCCGAATAATACTTTTAGAAAACAAAATGAAACAATAAAAACTAATAAAAATCATAAAAGCAAAGAAAATAAGATTAAAGAGACAAAACAAAAGATGCAATTTAAAACTAATTTAAAAAGTATAAAACATGAAACAATAAAAACAAATATAAAAAATCAATAAAGCAAAGAAAACAAAAAAGAATTAAACAAAAACAGAACAAAAAAGAAAAGAAAAACAAACTAACAAAAAACAAAAAACTAAAACAAAAACAAAATAAAACAACAAAAACCAATAAAATAATATAAAACAACAACAAAAACACTAAAGCAAAGAAAATAAGATTAAAAATCAAACAATGAAATTATGAAAAAAATAACGTAACATCACCCATCAAAAAAAAAAAAAAGGAAAAAAAAGAAAAGAAAAAGAAGGAAAAAAAGAAAGAAAAAACTTTTTACCTCCATCAATTTCCGGCGTCTTCACACTAATATCGTTAATGCTGACTTGGCCGAACATTGACCAAAATAAACTATAAAAAGTATGTCGTAAACTGGAAAAACAAAGAAAACAAAATATTAAAAAAACAACAAAAAAAAAACAAACAAACAAAAAGCCCCACAAAAACTAATAACAAAACATCAACAACAACAACAAAAAAAATCACCCCCCCACAAAAAAAAACGAATAAATTGTTTAGAACAGGGGTTCTCAACCCCGGACCCACATGGACGCCAGGGGACCAAGGAACATTTCTGGGTATCCTTAGGTAAAATATAACAAATTGGGGATTGACAATGATATTTTGGTGATGCCCATGAAGAAAACCAACTCATAATTAATATTAAAAATTCAATTTCTACTGTAATTTTAGTTTGACATAAAAAAGCTGAAGTAGACATTCAAACAAATTAGTTTGAATGTCTACTTCAGTAGAAATTAAATTGAATTGTTATAAAGAAAATACATTCAAATAAGAATATATTTTCTAGATAAAAAAAACACCATAAAATTACCTTGAAAGCAATGAAAATATGAAAAGAACCAAGATGCACATTCTAGTAGTCATATGCGTTTTTATTTATTTTTTCTTTATTTCAGCTCGAGGTAAAATTAATCTGGAGGTTTCAGGTTCAATTCTTACTGTAAGCGGAAACAGTTAATTCTTAACTTATGGAATATGTATCATCCACCCTCTTGGATTTAATAAAGTTTGGTGTTCCAAGCTACATAGCTTGACATGACCATCTCTGATCTGTGTGGATACCTGATGATAGCCGAAGTTCATGAGCCATTTTCTTTGGTATAACTTGATCCCTAGTAATAAGTAATTTAATAATAATAATAATAATCCAGTAACAGATCCAATTGTATTGTATGGCAGCAACACCAGCAGCAACAATAGTAATAATAATCCAGTAACAGATCCAATTAATTGTATGACAGCAGTAATAATAATCCGACTTTATGGCTTCAGCAGCAGTAGTAGAGCGTAGTTATAATAATAATAATAATCCAATTGGTTGCTGTAAATGGGTTCTTTCAGCACTGAGTTTTAGCAAGTACGTATTGGTCAGTCCCCTGGATGAGTTTAGATAAAGACATTTTGTCCTTTCTGGTCTGTGATTGGTTGATGTTCTGTTTCCTTGTCTATTTAATGGATCGGTCCAATCTTTGCACTGATACCTATGCAGTTATACAAAAAATTGATGATTTCTTTTTTGATGTCAAATAATGTTATAAGAGCCATTAATACTGGAAAAAAAAGTTTGTTCTAAAAATCTTACCCCTGGAATGCGCCTGCGGCATGAACGTATACGGGTTGGCCATTCACAGACATTTTAAATTTTTGTGCACCGTAATACCAATAAAGATTGTGTAGACCCACCATAAAGGCGAACAGAACCTGAAAAAAGAAGAGACAGGTATAATCAGAAAAGAAACTACACATAAATAAATAAATATTATATATCTTCTATCTATAAAAGTGAAAAATGCGTGTGTGCGGGCTATTTTTCCCTACCCAACACCTCCGTTAAATCTTTGTCTACAGTCTTGGAATTTGACATAAAGAATATTCAGACCTGGGGCAAATATTTTTAATCGGCTTTTATTCCAAAAAATATCGATTTAGATATATTATTTTCAATTTTAATAATTGATAAAATCGTAGTTGTCAACAAATGCTGACAACCAGAAGTGTTTAACCGAACGTTCAAATAAAGTTTAAGCCTAATCTGAGAAATTCACATAAAGAAACATTGTGTCTATAAGAATGAAGTTGAGAATACAAGTCTGAATAATTTAAATAATACTAATCATCTAGCCGGATCAGTGTCTTAACATAATTTCCAAGCTTTCTTTGAAACGTTTTCGGTCCTTTTTGACCATCCTGAGGGATTGACATTTTTTGTCAGTTGCATTCTAGTTTTTATTGTGTTTTGGTCTGATGTGTTTATTTTATTGTTGCTTTTTTCGCGTGTTCTTTTCGCCTTTTTTGTAAAACGTTTTTTAAATAAAATATATGTAAGATTTGCTGCTATTGTCAAAAGTTATTTTGTTCATTTTTGGGGTTTTGTTTGTAATATGTAGTGCTTCTAATATTGCTAGTCTATTGTAGTTATTGCATTTTTTATTATTTTAGTGTTGTTTTAGTGTTGTTTATTAGAAAACAAGAAAAAATTGAATTAAAAATATTAAAAAGAAAAACTAAAATTCTTTTTAATGAAATATGTCTGAATAATGATATTCTGTTTGAATATATATATATGTATATAGATATACATACGAGAGCAAACAGCACCATAAATCGAGAGATGTCCCCGACCATTCGCCCTAATGATATTTGTAATGGGCCAAGAACTTCAAATGCGGGCATGAGGTAGGTTGTGCGGGCAAAACTGATTACATTTGCTATGGCAAAGAGGACATCCGACACGATCTCAGGATCGTTGGGTTTCCATTGAAACCGGGCTAAAATAAGAAGAGAAAAGAAAGGCATAGAAATAATATGTGATAAAAGTTTCAATCTATCTATTATGATATAAAAATCAGAACTTCGTGGTTGTATGAGACACTACATCCTGTAACTCTTCAGAAAATGAAACCACAATAGTTATTTAAAATAAATTATTCAAACCACTAAAATTTGCTTATGTATAGTACTACCTTTTTATATAATAGGCTTCCTTAACTACCTTATAGAAAAGCTTTAGAAAGTAATTAATACAATTATTTCAAGTTATTTGGACATTTCTGATTGCGAAAACTCTATAACAACAGGAAGACTGATCCAAGCTCGAACGGTTGAGGAGAGGTATTCCTGCTCAAAGAATGAAAGACAGCTGTGAAAATGCTGAATGTGATACTTACAAGCTTCCATAAAATAATTCTTGGGTTCGTGTCGCTTGCCCTTAATCTGTGACAATAGAATATTGAAATCTGAATAATTCCCATTGAATAGAAGCTCCGTAGCGCGTTGGGTTCCATTAAAATATCTAAAAGAGAAAAGGAAAAAAAGAAGAAGATTTTATAAAGTAATAATACTACTAATAATAACTAGCAGAATCCGTGGAAATTCCACGGTAGTCGAGAGTTTTTAAAACACACTTCAGCAAGAACTTTCTGATCACATAAGCAAACAATTAGAATGAGATTGTCCTTTAATAGAACAACCAGTGAAATATATTTCAACCACACCAAATTAATTTTTCCAACAAACCCTCTCCTTTTATATTTGTTTGTTTTATGTATCCTTTACGGCATATCAAACTTTTTAGGTTATTTAATGCCGATAATAATAATTTTTTTTAATAATCTGTCTTTTTTGTCCACACGTAGTTTTTTTTAATAACATAGTATACACTATTTAATCCATAGCTGGAGGAGTTTGGGGATTCATACATTTCACAGGGGTATTAGTCTAAATGTGAACGGAAATGGAACGACTGTGATTTGAACTCATGTATTATGATTCCGAAGTCCGACTGCCTATTCACTGCCCCAAGTGGACCCCCTTCTCCCCGGGCAGAGAAGGTGGAGCAGTGGTGAAACTTAGACTCTAGAAACTTATTATACAAGTTCAATTCCCAGTCAGAACCATTACATCTACCTCGGGTAGATGAGGATGTTTAACCCAGGAGAGTAATTCCTCTCAATGTAAGCATAACAATGGGTAGATGAGACCTGGGATCTTAATGAAAGTAACTCATCTAGGTGAAGGCAACACTGATTACACAATCCCAGTGATATAACGAGCACGTAAAACTAGCCTTGTTCCTAACTTGGGTTGGTGCTCGACCAAGTAGATCTTCTCTTTAAATGTCCTCTTTGTTATCATGCTGATAAAAGCAGCAACCCAGAAGAAAAAGAAAGAAGAAAAAGAAAGAAGAAAAAGAAAGAAGAAAAAGAAAAAAGAATCAGAAAGAAGAAAAAGAAAAAAGAATCAGAAAGAAGAAAAAGAAAGAAAAAGAAAGAAAAAAAGAAAAAAGAAAAAGAAAGAAGAAAAAGAAAGAAGAAAAAGA
This sequence comes from Xipholeptos notoides, assembly GCA_036873565.1. NCBI lineage: Eukaryota > Metazoa > Mollusca > Cephalopoda > Idiosepiidae > Xipholeptos > Xipholeptos notoides. The sequence goes on along the minus strand of JAYKTE010147489.1, from coordinate 2,432 downwards.
AAGAAGAAAAAGAAAAAAGAAACAGAAAGAAGAAAAAGAAAGACGAAAAAGATAGAAAAAGAAAGAAGAAAAAGAAAGAAAAAGAAAGAAGTAAAAGAAGGAAGAAAAAGACAGAAGAAAAAGAAAGACGAAAAAGAAAGAAAGGGAAAGAAGAAAAAGAAAGAAGTAAAAGAAAGAAGAAAAAGACAGAAGAAAAGGAAAAAAGAAAAAGAAAGAAGAAAAAGAAAGAAGAAAAAGAAATAAGAAAAAAGAAGAAAAAGAAATAAGAAAAAAGAAGAAAAAGAAATAAAAAGAAAGAAGAAAAGGAAAAAAGAAAAAGAAAAAAGAAGGAAGAAAGACGAAAAAGATAGAAAAAGAAAAAAGAAAAAGAAAAAAGAAACAGAAGAAGAAAAAAGAAAAAGAAAGAAGAAAAAGAAAAAAGAAAGAAGAAAAAGAAAAAGCAAAAAAGAAGAAAAAGGAATAAGAAAAAAGAAGAAAAAGAAAGAAAAAGAAAGACGAAAAAGAAAGATGAAAAAGATAGAAAAAGAAAGAAGAAAAAGAAAGAAGAAAAAGAAAGACGAAAAAGAAAGACGAAAAAGATAGAAAAAGAAAGAAGTAAAGGAAAGAAAAAGAAAGAAGAAAGAAGAAAAAGAAAAAGAAAAAAGAAAGAAGAAAAAGAAAAAGAAAAAAGAAAGAAGAAAAAGAAAGAAGAAAAAGAAAGAAGAAAAAGAAAAAGCAAAAAAGAAGAAAAAGGAATAAGAAAAAAGAAGAAAAAGAAAGAAGAAAAAGAAAGAAGAAAAAGAAAGAAGAAAAAGAAAGACGAAAAAGAAAGACGAAAAAGATAGAAAAAGAAAGACGAAAAAGAAAGACGAAAAAGAAAGACGAAAAAGATAGAAAAAGAAAGAAGTAAAAGAAAGAAAAAGAAAGAAGAAAAAGAAAGAAGAAACAGAAAGAAGAAAAAGAAAGACGAAATAGATAGAAAACGAAAGAAGAAAAAGAAAAAAGAAAAAGAAAGAAAAAAATGAAAGAAAAAGAAAGAAGAAAAAGAAAGAAGAAAAAGAAAGGAAAAGAAAGACGAAAAAGAAAGAAGAAAAAGAAAGAAAAATATGAAAGAAAAAAATGAAAGAAAAAGAAAGACGAAAAAGAGAGAAGAAAAAGAAAGACGAAAAAGAAAGAAGAAAAAGAGAGAAGAAAAAGAGAGAAGAAAAAGAAAGGATTCGGTTTATCCACCCAGAAGCCAATCTGAAGTGGCCCCTCATTCAGACGTAAGGGCTGGGGCCTCTCTATCTGCTTCTCAGGCTGATATCCAATGTTTACGATTCACTTATCTCAAGAGCGGTCAGTTGAGCATCCAATCGATTCTCTCCCTGAGACCCTAACCCTAACACTAACCCTAGCCCTAGCACTAGCCCTAGCCCTAGCCCTAGCACTAACCGAGTTTTGGGTTTTCTTTGATTTTCTTATCATGATTTAATGCAGAGGTGAACTGAGAGTATTATGAGCTCTCGGGCAGAAAATACAATTGGCCCCTTCCCTTCAATTTTTTACTGTTAAATGCCACATGTAGAGACTGTACAGCAAGTGATCTGTGCATATTAGCGTAATCAGGGGCGGACTGAGAGTATTATGGGCTGTCGGACAGTAAATACAATTGGCAAGATAGGGGACAGTACTCGATACTCGGACATGAGTAGGAGCCACCGCTGTTTTCATTTACCTATTATTTAAAATTTTACCCTACATACCCGTCTTTCCACTCTATGTATATTCTTCCGCACTCACCCATCCCCCTTCGTCGGTTTTATTCTTATGACAGACGCGGGTTGACGATCACGAGATTTGGTTGCAGATAATCGACAAAATAATCCAAAAAAAAAACAAAATAAAAACTCCCTACAAAAACTTTGTGATCTTTAATAACCCCGAATGGTTGATAAGTCGTTAAACACAAGTAAATCAAACCAATACTACCTACACACTACACAGTAACTTTGTCCTTCTTCTCCTATATATTTCCGGGGAAGTTGACTTGGCCCATTGAATAGGCAGTCAGACATCTGCGAGTTCGAATCCCATTCCGTTTGTGTTCATATTTGGACCACTACCTTTGGAAAAGGTATGAATACAAACATTACGTCCAGCTGTGGGGTAAACAGCGCGTATTGTGTTATTCAAAAACTAAGTGTGTACAAAAACTAACGTTTACCAAAAATGATTGTTCTCGGCATTTAATGTCCTAAAAATGGTTGATATGCCATAAAACACAAACAAACAAACAATTGTTGTTTACCAGCAAACAAAGTTGTTAACAAGTATCTGGTTGTACTGATTGATTGGGTTTACTGCATATCAAGTAAATGCATATGAACACACTCGCACACACACACACAAACACACACACACACACACACACACAAACACACACACACACACACACACACACACACACACAC
>JAYKTE010147378.1:0-13090 GCA_036873565.1 Xipholeptos notoides | reverse complement strand
AATATAACAAATAGAACAAGTCCAGAAACCTCTTTAAAGCAATTCTAATCGTGGCATCCTGAAAACTATTAAATAATCAATCATTATTTTTAATTGTTTTAGAAGTAAGCAAAACAATAGTTATAGCAATTAATTTGTTAATAAATTAATAGAGCAACAACATTTCTACTGGTAGAAATATTCCAACATTTATTGAATACTTTGATGATTCATAGGCCAAGCTTCAAGCCACAAGCCACACAAATGCTCACATATTTACATGTCTGTGTGTTAGTCTAATGATGAATGATATAATGACAAATCAGAGAAGAGAAGCAACTACTTTCATTTCAACTAGACAGACAGAACAACAACATTAGTAGTAGCAGTAGTTGCATTCAGTCTTCTTACAGACTACTGCTACTGCACAATAACCATGACAACCTGCTACACAATAAAAATGCTTTTACCAGTAGTATTTATTAGTTAACTCATTGTTTATGCATAAATAGGTTCCAAGTACCATTCAATAAAGATGAAAGAGAAGCAGTCTCTTCATTAGATCAAAATCAAGAATATATGAAGAATTATTTCATTATCTAAACATACTTATACAAATTTGTTCATTTCATTACACACACACACAAACTTTTCCTTATCTATTTACATATCAGAATAAATGCTAAAAAAAGTATCATGATACTATTACAGCTACTACTCCTTCCTTTCTGATATCATGAATGTAGCCAAATTAAGGATTCTATTCTTGGACTCAGGTTAATATTATTACTTGATTAATACTTACAATCAAGATTTTCTTAAAAAAAAAGAAAATATAAAACTGATTACAAACTAAAATTTTACCAATAAGCAATATAGGTGACAATGAGAATTTAAACCAGAAAAAGAACAAAAGAAATTAAAATAAACTGTAAAAAGAAATTTTTGGTGTTGATTCTAACCAGTTAATAATGACATTCAAGTCTCAAGTTCTTGCATATCCTTCAATGAGCAAGAGGAACAGATATGAATGATAATTCCAAATTTACATTAGTGAGACAGTTGCTAAATACAGTAAGAAAAATCTAGAGACTTGGAAAACCGACAGATAGCTATTTGTAGAAAAAGATACTTTTCAACTGTTGATTTTTCTAGCTATTTTTAATAAAGAAAATACAGAGAGACCGGAAATATTGTTTGAGTTTTTTACAAAAAGCTTGCATTATTAGGACTATTGATCTCATCTTCACTTTTATACACCTTATTTGTCTAAATTGTTGATTGTTTGAATTATTTACCTCTGTTCTCATCCTTACACAATGTTTCAGCTAAAGTACCTTATAGCACCCAGTGTCTGATGATTAAGGCTGAAACAATATGCTTTTATTAAAGAATATTCTTGTTACAGCCCTAATAACTTGACAAGAATATTCTTTAATAAAAGCATATTGTCACAGCCTTACTCATGATTAATAAAAAAACAGAACAATCTAGTTCAGTGGATTAAATAAAGGTTTGGTTTATAGTTCTATGAAAACCCCAAATTTCAACATATAGGTTCCCAAAGTCATAAAATCAACAAGTAATACCCAACGAAATTCTATATTACCCTACAGACAAAAGTGTATTCTATATTTCTAACATTTAGATAAGGTGGTACTCCAAATTTATTTTCAAACATTTATGAAAATAAAAGGATTAAATTTAATTAAAAGCCTATATCATAAGAAATAATGTAAACATGTTGGGGGAAAATTGAGTATTTGAAGATTCTCTCATCTAAGGAAATACATGCTATATAAAAAAGATTAAATTAAGATATTTTTATCAGGAATCCTGGGTTGAGATTTGTTTGACCAATCTATATTGCCTTTGGATATAGAAAGTCAGGTAATACAGCTAATAAAATAACAGGGATGGGTAGACTTAGTAATGAAGTGTACCATTAGTTAATATCTAACATGCCTTTTTATTAACATTTGTTTTTAATAACCAGTAAAAGCATGACACTAGTATGTAAGTATATACTTAAGTAGCAACAGAAAAAAATAAACCTGAAAGAGAAAGAATTTATTATTAAAAAATATATAAATTAATCAAAGTTCTAGCTGTCTATTTGCAGATGTAATAGCTCATCTGATATGCTCTAAAATGTTTTATAAAGATAAATATTATCCCAGACAACACACGTTAGATCGACCTCGCCATAGAAAAGGTGAAAAACCAAGTACACAATGATCAATTCAGATCAAAGCATTTTAATGGAGTTAACATTCACATTCTAGAAACTGCCTTAGTGTTGGATGAACTTTTGCTTTTTGTACTAGTTAAGATAAATTCAGGTGAATCTGAAACCATTCATCTTATACAAATTTATCTTTCAAGATACACGGTCTCTTTTTGAATGTAGGATTTTCATTGCTTATTCTAATCAAGATAAAATGAGTTAAGTTCTATTAAAATCAAAATAATGTGAATTTGATTTATTAAAATGCTAACTTGTATTAATGTTTTTATTCATTTATAGTCTAATTGATAATTATTATTATCATCTAATCAGGCTGGTAGTGTTGACCAATTTAATTATTTCTCCAGATTCAACTAATTCTGCATCAGTAGTTTCAACTCTTAAGGTTTGCAGCTATTGTCACAGGTAAGTTACTGAATAATGTATTTTGTTTGGTTGTTCAACACCAGTACTGTCTATCTGTTTCAAGCCAGAGTTATGATTGAGTCTTTCAATATTTTGGTATTATCTGTTTAAGCAATTTTTACAAATGATAAACAGTCAAAAAAGCAAAAGAAGGAAATCACTGGAATAATTGAAACTACAATATAAATGTGAATACGGAGACAATAAGCAATAATAACAAATATGTAGAATTCTGATGAAATATAAAAGCAAGCAGTTCAAAATATCAATTGTGCTTATCGGTGAGAGAAACAAGCAGGTAACTAAAGATTGTAAAGATTACATAGTTCTCATGGCATTTTCTAGACAAGTGCTTTTCACTCAAATGAATAGATTGCTTATTATCTTCTTTAAACCTGCCTCTTTTTCTATTATTAGTGTTTCATGTTACAACCCCGAAGTTTCCAAGCAAATATAATTCTAATGGAGATCACAAGAGATTCTACTACAAGTATAGTTCATACAGTGATATCTCATGATTAGAATCTAAGTATTCATAACAACTATTAATACCAGAAGTACGTGGTGCATTCTTACACCTGATTTAAAAGGCGCTATATGTGACAACTTTTTTTTTCATTACAATTGACAAAACCAAATTCTCTCATGCTAATTCTGAATACAGCTAAGGCTTTAAAATTAGAAAACTGGTGCATTACAATCCTCACATCTAAATCCACTCATATACAATAAAAAGCTAATTTTAACAATCTGTTAAAAATAAGTAGTATTGTAGGCTTCATAAAAACTTTCATACATAGGATTAAAAATCAAATAGGAGCATACAAATTCCCCATACAACAATCAAATTTATGATTTCAACATTATACATCCAAATTATAATAATAGTAATATAATTTTCAGTTATATTGGGGTCTGGATTAAGATTGAAATAAATTAATTAATGAAACTAAATTTCTTTTGGGAAAGTTATGGAAAAATTTCTTATGATTTTATACACAATATTTTAAAAAAAATTACACTCACTGCTTTTACAGGCCATTAAAAGTGTGTTTTTTTTTTCTGGTGACATTGTCTATATGAGCAATACTCTCTTTTATTAGTACAAGTATTAGTTTTACATTTGTAATGTAAAATGTAAATTTTCACAATGACCCTATGCAAGTCTGGCTGAGATTAATAATGAATTCTTTGAACATAAAACCTTTACAAAAGATAAGATGAGATGATGGAATGAACACTAACCTCGGATATGAATCAAAACAAGAATCTATAGCCATTTTAAGAAGAAATTAAATGAAAAGTTAAGCATTGCTATGAAAAGCAATTTTAAAACAATATTTGCAATTAAAAACAGAAAAATATTTTTCAAAAACCAATTGATGAAAAAGGACAAGAGGTTATTGAAAATTAAGGCAACTATATTGAAAGATTTTATCAGATGCGTTTGTTATTCACTCTGTTATTGGCTGAGATAAATTTTCTATTGAAGTAAAATGTGATTATCTGGTTTTGCCTGATAACTTCACAGAGTTGTTATTTTTTAGGATACATCAAATAACTTCAATCAAATGTATCAATATAATAGCCATGAAGAATTTGTGGGTGTACATGGAAAATTATATTTTAGAAAGCGCATTCAAAAATAAAAATGAATTAAAAATATGAAAATGATCTGGCTATTTAATATTCTTTTCTTTTTTTAACCTTTTTCACAAGTTGATTGTTTCTGATCGATGAATGAGGGAATTTTCTTAATTGTATAGGCTTTAAACATTATTGGCCTCTCGTGAATTGGCTCTGTTAAAGCATCATACAACCATACTTTTACCACTACTCACAACTTCTATCTCCTACCTCCTATTTTCTGTGCACTATATTTACATAAGGATAATCATCAGTTTAGATAAAGTTCTTATATCATTCACATGGGTTTCATCTTGTGTCATTTCAATCCAGGCTATATCTAATCCTTTAGCACAACTATAAAAAGGTTCTTTCATAATACTGGTATTCTTCAATGTTTGTAAAAGCCCTCTATTTAACAGGATCTATTTTTAATTATCTGTTATTAATAATTTATTTTTAATTTACAATGTCAAGCTTGAAATTTAACTCTTTAAAATCTATTTCTTTTAAATCAATTAAATATCTAATATTATTATGTATTTTGATAATTATGTCACTATGTCTTAAATAAAATAAAATAGTTATACAATAAACTTAATGATTTCAAGATATAAGAAAGGAACAATGTCTGGTGTCACAAATAACAATTATCATCATAAACAGTAATTAGAGAGGAATACATTACCTCCATTTGTTATTTGCTCTCTTTTTATGGAAATCATTTTATATTTGTTTTATTCTATTGTGAGCTTTAAAGATTTTCAACTACCGTGGAATTTAGTTCTGCTGGTTATTATTAATGAAATATGGAAGCAATATTAGAAAAGATAGTTATAAATGATAAGAAAGATAATGATAGTAAAAAATAACATTCAAAAGCCTTATCTTTTTTTACAATCCATAACACAATTGTAAGTAAACTGATTAACATGAAAATCAATTTCTTGATTGATTATGTTATTGACAACATCAATCAATTGATTTTGGAAAGGTGTAAGAATAATTTAATCAGGAGTGCTAGTTACCATAATGTAATTTAATAACATGTTAATCAAATAAACTTTAATTGTAAATTAAGTACTAGATTGTTAAAACTGTATTGTATTACTTAGAATATTCAGACAATTATTTTATTTTTATTATTATTCATCAACATTTTAGATAGTGTATGTATATGCACAAAAGTTGTGTATGTATACAAGTAAAGATAAGAATATAGTCCAAATATTCTAAATACAATTTATCAAGCCTTATTTTTTTTTTAAATCCTACAAAAATAAAAATAGCATCCCCTAAAATTATTTTAGTCAATAGTTTAGAATTAACATTAAATATGTATAACTAGATCAATTTGTGAAATATCTATATACTGATTTGATTTGAAAAAAACAAAAATTAATTAACATACCAACATTTTCTTTCAACACTGGCAACATTGAAACAGGCATGAGTTTATTAGTTGATTATCAATTTGTTGTTATAATTGTTCTAGGAATACATGTAGAGTATTACAATGGTTTCAATAAATTTCATTCAAGAAATAATAATGTAGGTGCCGAAAACAAAGTGGACAATGTTGTTGTCAGAAAGAAGGAAGGAAACTCTTAACAGTAAAGAGGCTGTGTGAGCAATGAGAATGACATTAGAACCAACCGGAACATAAATAAGATTTGGTTAGAGACTGACCAATTTACTACATCCGGCAAATAAGTTCAACATCCGCACAAACCAATTAAAACACATTCATTTTAGGTTTAATAAAAAAGAATAATAATTTAAAATGACTTAAGAAAAGAAAATCAGTCAATAAAAGAAAATAACCTATCCATATCCACAACATACAATTTTCTGTTCTTGTAAGGTGTTGTTGAAATTTGTCAGTTATGAAAAAATGTTCATATTCAAAAATAATGTAAATCAGAAATGTACCTTAAGGTTCATGGTGTAAAATGATATTAAATTATTTTTTATGATGAAATATTTTCTATATTATTATTATTTAAAGATGAATTAGTTAACAGAGTCCTTCATGGACACTAGGGCAGATAATGCAGATGTTAGATAACCTAGTAAAACAATCACCAACTAGCTTATTGCATAAACTGCAAACTTAAAGAGTTAAAATTACTGATGAAGGATAAATAAATATAAATGGATACAGACTAAATTAATCTAAGTAATCAGCCTGGTTATAGGATTATTAATATTACATGGAACTTTGTGTGGAAGTTCATTCCCATGGACGCCAAAACAGCAAGACCGACTTTCTTGAAATTTCCAGTCGTACTTTATGTGTCTGGGAGGGTTCTTAGATAGCCGTTGTTTTAGAATACCCCCAATAAGTATCAAAAATTTGATAAGCAAAAAAATCAGCTTCTCAATGGAATGCTCCAATTTAAACAAAATTTTACACTCTTTACATTCTATCATTGAAAGAACTGTTCAAAAGTTTCATGACTGCACACCCCCAAATTACTTTACCAATTTTGGTCCAGATACTTGAAATTTAATATATGGGTATTCAAACCTGTGGAACAAATTCAATTTGGTTTTCAGTCAAAAAAGTAGCTGCTAAGATGTCAAACACAACCCCCAAGCAAGTTTTTATTATAATTCAAATGTCTTAAAATATTGTCTATAATGTTTATAAATTCTAAACAAGTTATAGGTAATAGAAAAAAATCCATGAATGAAAAAAAACAAAACTTAATGATCACATAAATGTGAAGAGAACCTTTAATAAGGAATAGTAAAGAGGTAGTGAATGTTAACATAGCTACAATTTAAACAGAGCTACAATACAATGTTTCAAATGGAAAGAAAAAAAAACAAATTAGGAGAATTTTAGCTAAGTTTATTTCATGGTACTGAATCAACAAGCTAAAATAAAATTTAAAGTAAAAAAAAATCTTAGATTTAAAACCACAGAAAAATGTTATCTTCTGATATTCATAAACTATAAAAGATATGTAGGCAGTAAACTCTTAAGAAATTTAATCTGTTTATCACTGGGATGTAATGAATAAGCCACCTTCTGTTAATCATAAAACTTAAGACCTACACTGTACTTATTAAATTAGATGTGAAAGAATATAATCAGGAACAGATTTTCAATACAGATTAAATAGAATTTAGAAACATACTTTTGTATACTATATAGAGGAAAATAATAAAAAGACCTGACAGTGAGGAAAGACCAAAGAGGGAGGATACCTTTCAGTCCCTGCCTAAAATGGGGTAAAACAATGAATCCCTGAGGGAGCTATTTGGCACTGACTTCAAGGATAGCTACAGAATGTTGACAGATTTGGAAGAGCCCTGCAAGCAAGTCCAGAAAGTAAGGAACTAAGGAGTTATAATGCCATAAGAGCCCAACTGAAATAGAGTGAAATGTGAAAGAATTTTTTTAAGAGATTTAGTGTCACTGATTTCAAAAAGAAATAGTGGTTATCATTATCAGCATGACAGGAATGATACCTACCTTTTAAGATTTGAATAGTATATCCATATAAATATATTCATGGATATATAGAAACATATGTATGTATATAAATTCCTGAAAAATATTTGTTTTTACCTTAAAACCTAAGACCCACACTGTACTTTATTAAATTAGATGTGAAGGAATAAAATCAGTATAAGATATTAAAGAAAAAATAGAAAGGCGAAAAAGAATTGATGAAATATTTGCACGGATCTAAGTTATATTCCTGAAAAATTAGTATATGGTTAGTTAATTAATTTAGCCTAAAATACAACTCCTATCCCTCCATGTCTAAAGGACATATTTTATATTATCCATATAAAAAAGAAAAATACTTTAACAATATAATCTATTTCATGAAGAAATAGAATACAGTGGAGCTCTCTTAAGTAGTTCAATTAATAAGAAGAAACCTTTAAACTTAGAAGATATTTAACACAGACTAAATGCACAAGAAAATATATTCATATAAAAATGAATTCCTGAGAAATTAGGATAATATAAAGCAAAACTGTCCAGCAATAAACTATGTTAATGTCAAGGCTTGGCCTAATTTTCAATACACAGAAGCAAAAATCTCTGGATCAAATTTTTTTAAGAATCTATTGTTTGTGTACTTAACATGGAATCTAAATGACAAATCAATAAGGACCCAATTACCACAATTCTATTCTCTCTACTTTCACTTATGCTAAAATACTACTCCTTGAAAAACATTTTTTAATATCAGAATTAAAATTTTTAAAAATAGTATTCCAGTTGTAAATAAAAAAAAGTATTCTAAAAAAATGTTATTGTCAAAATTTAAAAAAAAAATTCTATCTGTGAAAATAAAAATAAACAAATAAAATACAAATTACATCTAAATGACTTCTTTTTGATATAGGTTAAAATGATTTTTTAAAAAAATTAGAATTTGGGTGATTCATTTTTTATCTATATGAAAGTGTCATTCCATATATAAAACTAGTGTACTTTCCACACATCAAGTAAAAGAATACAATCACAAGATGTACAAGTTGTGTATTGGTCCTTCATAATTATTAGATACATGTTCCAATAAGTGATTTAACAAAACCTATGCCATTCTAATGCTATGATTTTGGTGAGAAAAACTAACAGCCATTTGTATGGAATTTGGAAGATACCAAGGAAAATAATTTCAAGTACATGTTCTTAAACTAAACAGTGCTGAAAGATGGTTGTGTGTAACTGTAATGTAGATATCATAATTCTAATTTTAAATTACTTACTTTGCATTAGTAATTTTGATATTTTTCTGTTTTAGATTAACCCAATTTCTCTTTCTAATTAATGTACATTGAAGAATATCTAAAGAAAGTTTGCTATTAGTTTCTATTTTAAATAAAAACTTCAATCAATGTTTATGTACGCTATGTATATTTTAATTTATAAAGAAACCATAGTAGAATGAAATTAGTTGACAAAAATAATAGCTTTCTAGGTTTGAAAAAGAATACAACTAATTAAAAATCATGGAAATGAATCACACCAAAATGCCACCAGCATTGTTAGATATCTTGCAGAAATATCAGTTCACATAAGTGTATCTTTATGTTAGCCTAATATGTAGAGTATTTGTATGGTAGACAATTACCACAAAAATCAAAGAATAATGATTATGGTTTACAGAATGCTGTTGTAGAAAAAAAAGGAATTTATTAGCAGTATACTGCCATAAATTTTTAACCAGGATGAATATATAATAAATATCTTGCTAGTGACACTTTTAAAAAAACTGAAGAGTTGAAACCACTGATAGAGGAAGAATGGAATAAACTAAGAATAAATTAAGAGGAAGAATTAGACTGGTTTGGACAACCAGCTTAATTTAATGATGATCATGGTATGCATAATTTTAAAATCTAACTATATTCGATAGTTCACTAGTAAACATTTACATCTGAGTTGGTTTTGAAATTTACTATGGATTATTTTTTCTTTCAATAGGTACAATGCAAAAATAAGAAATTCTGGTCTATTGCCATAAGCTTACATAACTGCTTTCAATTAAATATCAACTGATTGATAATTAGAAAGAAACTGGTCTTATTTGTATAGATCTTTTTTAGAATGAGAAGAGGCATGATAATGTATTATTTACAATATTTTCTAATATAACCTTATGTCTTGTTTTGTTGAATAACAACAATTATGATAGGAGTATCGTTTAATATTTAAGCTAAAATGAAAATTATTTGAAGGAAAATCTTCAGAGGTTATTAGTTATTTGTTTTTATTTAAGTTTTTTTTTTTAATAGAACTTAAAATAGAAACCATAATCAGATAAGGCATAAAATATGGAATCTACTAAATGTTGTTCAAATTACTCATCTCATTCTTATTTTTCTATTTGTTAATCTTCCTCATACAAAAGAAAGGGGTATCTTTTTTCCCCTAAATAGTGGTGTCTCTTAAAACTTCTCTTTTTACCATTACAATTGGTGAAAAGAGAAAACTGGTGACAAATAGACTAATGAGAAAATCCCTTTATATTCAAATACTCATCTGAATTGAGTCTGAACATAGAGATCAATAGCCTGAACAACACTTAGCACAATAATGGATGATTCATCTCAAAAGTACTAATAAAAATAAAGCCTTAAATTATAAACTGATAAGAGTGCAAGGTGTGAAATCTGTTGATCTGAATACTAATATTAAACTAAGTGTTACTATTATATGAACAACAAAATGATTATTGGTGAAATGTGAAACAAGGTTTCTAGGGTTTTAAGGATTTTTCTCATGCAGATGTGAAACTAACAACAAAAATTGTCCAATTCCCTAAGCATGATTCAGTGCAAATGGGAGATATAGCCAGGAAAGGTGAGATGGAACCAGACTCTGAACTTGTAAATGACATGATTAGCTTTTTATAAGAATATAACAAGTAAAGAGGAACATTTCTATTGATTTCTATTAATTATTAAAAAATGTTGACTTATTTATCATTCTACAATACATGCAGATAAAGTAAAATCAATCCTAGTTGAACTCAGATCATCTAAGTTTATCAGAAGAAATGGCATGCATTATGGCATTTCAACAAATGTATTAAAAACAATAAACATTAATGAAAAAAATCTAGTCAAATAAAAAGAAACAAAAAACAAACATTCATAGTTTTTTCCTGTATAATATCAAAAAGTATATGATTTTATGTAATAGTAAATATTATGTAAATGCTTATATGTTTATATTTTGTCTGGGAGATTTAAAGCACAGGAAAACATTCATAAGGATATTCTTTGATAGACAAGAATCTTGACCGCTAGTCTGATATTCACTAATTCATTGTATGGAAAAAGTAAAATGTTATATTTAACTAATTAATCTTTAAAATTACCAAAAATAATTTAGTAATTTTATTCATTTACTTGTTATAAGGTTTTAATAGCAAGAATAAAACAGCATTTATATGATATGCATTAAAACAACATCTTTTAATAAGTTCTAGAAATAATAACAAAAGATGAGAAATAAGAGCTTTTCATTAAAAATTACCTGAAGTTAACTTACTAGCACCATGAGAGGTCAAAAGATCAGATCTCTGGCCAATGTCTACAGATTTAGCGACGGGATTATCATACACTCATTATGCCTTCTACAACCTTACGATACCTCCTAATTGTATAGGCTTGGTGAAAAATCTATTTTCACATCAAGCTTACTATACAGATGACACCTTTTACTATGTTGATCAAAAGGAGACAGATATGTATCAGAATTATCCAACTACTAACCACACACATATATCAACTGAAATATTGTGTACATAAACCAATAAAGGTGAGAACAATAGTCCAAATTTTCTAAACAATTCAGCTCTATGTTTTGCTTAACTAACAACAATCACGCAACTTCGTAACATCTAACTGAAACTCAAAAAATATTAATTTCCTCTCCTCTTCCCCCCAAAATGGTTTATATTAATAAACCATTTTGGGGGAAGAAGAAAGGATCTTGTTAAACAAGTTCCTAATAAAACTCAAAATTTAGCCCTACAAATGTGGCCCAGTGATTGTAAAATGTCAAATCACCAGTGGCTTCAAAAATAACTTATGAGTCTACTTCATATTGGGCAAGTGTTTTCCACTGAAATAATTCTATAGCCATACAATGATAAAAAAAAATTAAAATAAAATGTAGTTGATTTAATAAAATTTTAAATGCTTTACTAAATTCATTGATTTATTCTTACTGATTTTTTTTTTTTTCAAATTAATTACAAGTTTTCAAAGTTTTAACCTGAATTTAAATCATTTTTGTGACTCCTTAATAGACAACATTTTGCTGATACAAATGCAAATACAAAAACATTTAAAGAAATCAAAGAGACAAACAGTCTACATAGAAGAAATAATTACATACAAAATTAACTACAAAGAACTTTCTATAAATCATTTAAGTGTAACAAAAAAAACTGTTTTGACATAGGTACCTCTGAGTCAATTTATTATTATGTATGTTCAACACACTTCCACCAGAAATTCATGCCTCTTCAAAAACAAAAAATAAAAAGAATAAAATAAAACATTCTAAGAATTTCATGATTTTTTACTTTAATTTTACAAAAAAATGAACACTTCAGATTCGCCTTCAAAACCTATTATTCATTTTATTTTTCCTATTTCAGAATATGAAATTAATTAATTTAAACAAATTTTTGAAATTATAATATAAATCTCAAACAAAACCCTGTAGTCTTAATTTTTTAAAAAGATGCCCAAAATGTCTAGTTACAGAAAATATGCTGTTTTTTCAAAGCACTTTGAATTTTTGAAATAATTAGCATTGCTTATGAAGATTTATAAATGAGAAAAGTATATTATATTGCAAATTATATTCTAAAAGAGCCTTATAAAATTAGAATTTAAAGTTATACTGGGATAATATTATCCATTAACTAGAAGTATTAGAATTAAGAGTTTTGGTTTCATGACTACTACACACGTCTCCATTTTGTAGCATTAACTTCTACACCAATGAGTTTTAAATATTCGCATAACAGAGAGGTTGATAGGAGGATCAGCAACTCAGTAATCCAAGTAATTCTTTGTTAAATAACAAGATTTAGAAAACATGTGTAAAACAGTTTGTAAAGTAAAATTGGTAATTTTGGCTAGTTTGTTTCCCCCCACCCCTAATATGCAAGAGAGGAAAGAAAAAGACATAAGAAGTATTATTAGGAGTTAAGTTAATCAAAATGTGATTATCATAAAGTTCATTTAAATTCAGAAGCTTTCTTCACTGGACCGGGTGTTCACAATGTCTTTCTACAAGCTGGACAAAGAGAGAGAGAGAGAGAGAGAGAGAGAAGA
>JAYKTE010147268.1:0-13091 GCA_036873565.1 Xipholeptos notoides | reverse complement strand
CTATTAATTTCTCAAATACCGACACTGTTTCCATAGTAACGTAAAATCGGTGATTACCGAAAAAGTTCATTTTATGTCAAAAAGGAGTCGAGAGTATTTATTCCGTGAAACTGCACTCTTGCCAAATAAAGAATATCAGATTAGTTAATTATTGAATTAATCACAAAACTTAAAGGATTTTGTAAATACTTACTGAAATCAATTTTTAAATGACAAATCTTTTAAGATGATGAAAAAGAAAAAGTTTGTTACCCTGAGAACATTTAAAAATGCCTGTTTCAAGTGAGTGCTTAGAGCAATGTAGACTGGTTCACGGCAAGTGATAAGAGTTAATCCAGCGGTCATGCTGCAGATCATGTTTTGAGCAGCAGAATGCATTCTGCTTTCATCTGGATCTAATGCAAAATCCTAAATGAAAAATAAAAACATTTAAATAAAAAATATAAAACACACACACACACACACACAAAATTAAGATATATTAAATAGTTAGAAAAAAAAAATACTTTTAATATTTTATATTAGAAATATCAAAATATACAAGGTGGGGCAAATATAACAGGCGTTTTTGAAATTGCTCTACTGTATAATATTGGAAATATATCAAATAGGTACCTTTTTTTGCAAATACATACTGTTTTATAATTTAATAATGAAGGTTTGTTTCAGATAAAAGTTCAAAATATGAACAATTAAACAAGGCTTTTGCATAGGAGAGCTACATGAAAAGTAACGAGTCACCGAAAATGGACATCACATGAAAGATATCATACATATTCCACACTTGACTTTATAAAATGGCAAAAAAACAAAAAAATCAACAGGTGCCTCATTTTGTATAATATTTTAAATATTTCTTTTATAACATACCAGACTGTATTTTTTATTCATCGTTATCGTCTTATTTACAAAATTTAATTGAGATGTTTTTTTTCTAAAAAGTGAAAAATCTTTGATGTGTGTGCTGGCCAGGTTGTGTTTGTAAAGGTTTTAATATCATTTTTATACCTTCTTTGTTATTTGTTCACAAGTCGTAAGAGCAATTTTAATCGATCTATCAACAACTGGAGGCAACAATTCATGAATTGCTCGTTCTATTGCAGGACGGACATATTGCTTAAGAGTTTGATGAGAATGAAATAATAGGATCTACAAAGAAAAAACAAAAAAACATTTTTTTTTAATCGTTTCTTTCTATTAAAGAATAAGACGAAAAATTCCAATTCAAATAAATACAAACAAATTTTGTTAGGAGGGGTAGGAGGTAGAAAAGAATGGGATAAATAGGGGAATTTTTTTAAAAAACTAGCCAGAGAGAGAGAGAGAAGGGGGTGGAGATAGATAGATAGATAGAGATTAAACTTTTTTCATTTTCCTTTTTTTTTTACCTGATCACTAATGACAATTTGATGTCCAATTCCAGAGGCCAAATTGTTGATATCATGAAACCTGAATTGTGGTTGTTGTGGCATTTGGATGGTAGATGCTGTTGTGGTGGTTGTAGTTGCTATGACAGTTGGTGTCCCCACAGAAACAATAGCAACTGGAATCTCATCCTGCTGGGGAGTACCACTTGGAGCTTTAACCACTGGAGCAGACAATTGATTTTCAATTGTGTTTAGACGAGATAAATCCTTCAAATAACTTGTTGCCTTTAGTTCCTATATAATAAAGAAAACATGGGTTTTCAAATACAAAAACATTCAATATAGTTCATATGAAGTAAGTGCTTCTCATCCTGAAGAATTATTCTTTGTTTTTAAAATGTATAACATAATTGATTTAGTGAAAGAAAATTTCTGATTAAAGAATATTAATTCAATGCTGAAAATGAGTTTATAGTAGGCTTACCATATAGTTATAAAATTTATTTTTAAATTAAACTTTCCATTTTTTTGGAAAAAACATTTGATCCTTTTTAGTCAATAAGCAATTAAATTTTATATTATAGCAAAATTGTTTCAGAAAATAAAAAGACAATTTAGATATTGTTGGATTGTAAGATTAATGCTTGTATGTATAGAAACTAATAAAATTCTCATTTGGATTCAGGAATAATAACAGGAAGAAAACAAATTGTTATTAAAGCACAAGGTAATTAAAAGGAAATACTATCAATTAAAAAAATCATGATTAAAAAAAAGAAAAGTAAATGAAATTGAAATAATTAAAATAAATGAGAGGAAAAAAGAATGAAAAGAAATCAAAAATTATGTTTGAAGGAATTATTGCAGGTCATCAATTATTGCAGTGAGTTGGATAATTTTCATCAAACTCAATTGCATATCCTCCTGTATTGAGGTCTAATAATTCTCCATCTAAAATGTCACTAAATCGAGGACAACACTGACAAATAATTTTTGCATTAACAAATAAGTATAAAAAAAAAACTAGATATAATAAACATTGAAATCTAATTAACCCTATGACAGAAACCAATTTTTTTTATTAATTGGCAAATAGCCATCAATAAAAGGTCTTAAAAGTTTTTCTCAGGAGATTCCAGATAAAAACATAAAAAAGCTACTCATCTTTAGTTTTGAATATAAAAATAAAAAAAAGTTTATTGAAATTTCAAACAGATTTAATTTTATCACTGGGGGAAATTGTGACTTTTCATGCAAGTTGCCATTTTTCCCCCTAAGTGCAGAGAAAGAAAGCTTTTTTTTTCCTCTGCCAAAACTGTGTCTCCTAAAGGATCCATCCCTATGTAAAACTGGAGTTTTTTCAAAGGACAAGTTATTTTGTTTTCAAATGACAAATATTCGACTTACTGAAATATCTAAATGTAAAGTTTTGCACAAAACTTCAATCTCAAATTTCAAATTTAATTTCAGATCTTGTTCTTGATGTAATTCAGCAAGTACATTCATTGCAGCCATTGTCCAGGGATTTGGTGGCTTGAAAACCTAACAACAAAACACACAAAATAAGAATTGAATTAGAATTACTAAAATAGTTTTTAAATAGCTTTCATTTATTTAAATTCTCCATTTTACTCAGAACTCAAAAATAACTTTTAAGCAAAAATACTACTACACAATTCAAAATGATAAAAAATACTGATTTAAAATAAGAGCCAATTATCTCCTTGGGGCTGGGGGGCTTATATCGTCATAAAGATGATTTCATTTTTAAAATTATCACTTAACATTAATACAGAATAGCAATAATTCAACATATTGACGATGCTTCTTTATGTTTTACAAATTTCAATCGAAAACAAATTTTAATCAAATTAACTTTTACATAAATAAGCTTTAATCATTTCTCAACAAAAAAATGCAAAATCAGTTTATTTACGTATGAAATAAATGTTTCACACAGAATGTCTAAAAATCAAATGTAAATAAATATATTTAAGAGATGAATGTTTCTTGCAGAATATATCTAAAAATCAAAACGGTGTAAAGAATATAGAAATATCAGGATGGAGATTTATTCAGAAAAACTTGTTTCTACACAGACATTTATTTATGATTGTTAAAAATAAAATTGAAATCAACATGGCAAAAATGTTGTAGAAGTCAGTCAAGTTTTGTTAGTGTTGTACTTTATTTTATTTGTCTCTTTATTTAATTCTATTTATGAATTGATGCAAATCTACTTATTTCTTATTACAACTTCTAGCATTCCTTTGGTTGTGAAGTAATGGAAGTATATTTTCCAAGTTGTTTCATCATGCTACTAATTTAGTGCTTTGAATGTGGTTAATTTTCTCACTCAACCCAATGACTCCAGTTTTCAAGTCAACCTTAAAAAACAAAGGGAGTGAGGAGCAGGATAAAAATGAAACCTTGTAAAAAGTTAACAAATCCAGTGTTTAGTTTGAAAGGAAATGAAATAAGGAGTAGGGGCTTACCTTGCTTTTGGCACATGATTGAAGAACTTTAGCTGTAAATGGGACAACATATAAGAGTTCTTGGGCTCCTTTATTATACGCTTCATACAACAAGGCTTTCAAATCAATGTCCTGTAAGAAGTAGAAACATTACACTTTTTCTCTCACACACACATATATATATATATATATATAAGGGAAAAAAATCACTTCAAAAATATTGTAGCCTAATTTAAAAGTAGGAGAGAATTCATCTTCATACTTGGCACCACTGTTAATTATGAATACAAAAAAACACTTTTATTCAAGTTTTAAAATCTTTCAGGATTTTTAATTGATATTAACTATTGTTAAAAATATTAATCTTCATAAAACTATGACTACTAATATTTCAAAATTACATTATTTATTGCACCTTGAAATAAGAATATTCAAAGAGAAATGAGAGGTAAAAATACGGTAAATATCTATTTTCTAAGAATCAATAAAGAAATAAAAAGTGAGGGAAACTTACAATTTGTAAAATTGGTTTGTTTTTAGCTAATGTCAGCATTCCAAGCCAATGTCCCAAGTTCTTTAACAAAGATCTGTCTGAGAAATTTGCAACACCTTTATCACTTCTTAGCAAAACCTTATAAAGACAAGAAAAAAAAAGAATTTTATCAAGGTCAGAAAATGTATTTTCTAAATATATCTTTCATTCATAGAATGTCTTATTCTATCATATCAACAAAGACAGTGAAAGTTTAATTTACTTCTTTAAATTAACAATATCTTCATAAAAAAAAGAAGAAAAAATCCTAATATATATACATATATATTTACTACTATTTCATTCATTGCAATATAATTTATCCAATTAATTATTTGTCTTATTCAACATATTAGATAGCCAGGTAATGCAGGATAAGAGCTAATTTGATAAAGTAATAATGAAAAGTTAACAAACAAATTCAATTTTTTTTCTAATGAGGTTTATTTAGTTGTTTCACTTTTATTTAAGAAATAGACTTACCTTTATATTTCTAAATGTTTCTTTCAAAACCATTGAGTAAAAGTTGTTGATTTGAAGAACGTCAACAAAATTGGCATATAATACATGAAAGTTGGGTTCAATGCTGGCTCTTTTCATTACCATGTACATGGCAATCCAGGGAACGTATTCATCGGTTACATGCTCTTGCAACTCTTCTGCCTTTAAAGAGTAAGATTTTTTTAAAAAAGCCACATCAGCAAATTAGAAATTATTTTTTTGTCTCCTCTTAAAAATTTTAATGTAGAGATAAATCAAGTCCTTTTTATAATAAAAGTCTTTTCAAAACGTAAGTATACAATAGGAATTGAATTCACCTTTGAAGGCGATCCATTACATTTTACATAAATTTTAATAAAACAAATGTTTTTTTGATTGTTATGGAAAATGTTTACAAATAATGCATTTAATTCTAAACCTTCAGAAATATTGAAAATAAATGAAATTCATTGAGATTCTATATTTTTAAGATAATCAAGTTTATTTCTTTCAAAACAAAAAAACTATAATCAAGTGAAATGATATGAAAATCACAAGGTTGTTTTACCTTTTGTACCATATTTGACATAGAAAGATTGTTGAAAATGAAGAAAACTTTGTCTTGAAAGGCTTCTGGTGGAACAGCTATCTCTTCTTTTTGTTGACCAGCAAGAAGAGTGTCAATATTTGTGGCATTAGCAATTGATGGCTACAATTAAAAACAAACTGTTAAACATTTCTGAAATGATTTGTGTAGGTTTGGTTATTTGGCTTTAACAACATCATGTCAATTCCTGATGAATGATTTGGGAATGAATTCATACTTTTTAAGCAATTTAAAATAATTTGAATTAAAAAACTAGTACCCAATTCATTAGTTAAAAAATACTAATAAACAAAGTGAAAGCGATGAGGAGCAGATACCTTCAGAAATATTTATGCTAACTAGTGAATCTAAAAGAAAATAATAAATCCATCTTTATAGAAAAACAAATATTTCAAGATTATTCAAGATTGAGAAATCAAGTTGAACATTTCTGTATTAAAATAATGATAATAATGTTCACAATCCAACAAATTTGCATTCAGTGAAAGTTCCAATGGTTGAGAATCTCCATAAGAGATTAGTCCTTACATAAGAAATTGATGCAATCAATTTTTTTCTTTTCTCTCTTCAAAAATAAATAGATACATAAAAAACTTCAATAATGATGATGAATTATTGTTCACTGAGAGGAAGAAAGTGATTTTACCTTTGGTATGGTCCCAGTTTTTGCAATAGTATTTGAAGTAACTGGATTGGCAGAAACTGAAGCTGTAGTGGAAGGAATTGATAATGGCTGCATGTTCTTTGTTGCACTTGTTGGAACGGGAGGTTGTGCAATATTGGCAACTGTTGGGGTGATACTTCGATTAGCTTGAGAGTGAACAGGAGGTTCTTGAGATGTAGCACCATACTCAACAAACTGAAGCAAAAAAGATTTCATGCCAAGGTTTTTTTTGTTTTTTTTAGGGGGGGATTCAAAGATTATATGCATATGTGTGTGCGCATATATATATATAGAGAGAGAGAGAGAGACAGTGTTTGGTTTTGAAGCATTCCAACATTAGTATTCAATACAATTCATATATATCTAATATATTACTAGTAAAAGTATTATTTATATTTCCTTTTTAAATGAATTGATGTTTTCAATAAAATCATTCAATCTAATTTCCCATTGTGCTCTTATTCTTCAACAATATGAAGATCTATGAGTGTAAAATAATCTAAATGGTTAAGAAAAAAAAAAGCTCAATGATAAAGACTATAATAACTTACATCAATGAGATGCTGGGGAAATTGTAAAAAATGTTGAATAGCAGCAACATGCTGACAATATTGAGGATAATCCTTTAATCTGAAATAAAAAAATAAATTTCAATTCAGTTAAAATAGATATTTCTTCCTAATTTTGGTTAATATTTTTTTAAAGTCAAAATCATAAAATGTATGAAATAAAAAAGAAAAACAATTTAAATCCATTTTATTAAAAAAGTTAAAGTTATCAATTCACCTAAATTTATATTGAAAATTCCTAAGTAATTCCTATCGATTGAAAGATGTAAGAGTTATACTCATAGAAAGGTGTTAAGTAGGGTTTGAACAAGTCAAAATGCAATGTAATGCTAAATTGAAATCAGATTCATAGAGTCTTATTGTTATTTCTATGTTGATACAACAATCCCTATGAATATAGGTTACACTTTTTTTACAACATTTTCAGAACCTTAAAATGAATTGACTTCGAATTAAAGATTTAGTCAGTAGGTTTTTGTTAATAATTATTGATTCTGGGAGAATTTTTTTCTTGCCATAAAAAAGTAATTAGGTATTAGTATATGTGCTGCACTGATGTATGTCATTTGATATTATGATGGTCATAAAATTAGAAAATTATAATCAAATTTACAAAATTATAAATAAAAGTAGTATTATCATTTATCATGGAATATTGCACCTCAAGAATTTTCAAAACTTTTTTTTACATTTCTCTTTAACTATGCAACTGAGAACATGTAGATTTTAATGTAAGTCATATCAGTTAATGGACATGAATAATTCCAGCTCGTTATCATTATAATTGATTGATACATCATTTAAAAGTAGAGATAGGTGATTATTAAAAAAGCTGACCGAGTTTTAAACTTGTCCAAAGCTGCAATTCCAAAATAGTACATCTTGCTACCATGGGGTTTGCGAAGAGCTTCCAAAACATATCGAAGAGCAATTCCCAAAGACATATAACTGGATTGGAAAAAATGAAATTATCAGACAATTCATTTTGTTAAAAAAATGAAAAATAATTATCAAATAAAAGAGGAAAAAATTAATGAAAGCACAATTTAAAAACAGTTCCAAAACAAAGCCTTGTTTCAAAGTAAAACAAACATATTACAAAGAATTGAGTTATTTATATTTAGTTACAAATTTATTTTGATCTACTTTTCTAGTAAATTGCCAATTTATTATAAGATGGATTGATTTAGTTGGTGGATTTAGTAGCATATCAACTCTTGTGACCATTAGAAGAAAAACATGCAGTTTAAGCTGAGAAAATTTAGAAGAGGCACTTAAAATTTTCATTTATTTTTGTAAAGAATCTAAACACTTATGAATATTTTAGATTTGGGAATAATCTTGGAATTTCAATGCAGGGTATCAAGTCAAGATAGAGAAAAAAAATCAAAAAAAATCTGAATTGTTTAAATAAATGTTAAATATCAACCTGAAAAAAAAGGAGGAAATTCAAAAAGAAAACCAAAGTGAAATAATGACATACGTCACTAATCCTTGCTCGATGATACCACCAAAAAGAACTGCTGTTATATGAAGTTCTCGATCAGGATATTGAGGAAAGAAACAATATTCTTCAAAGAGATTACGAAGCATGCATGTGCAGACATCCTATAAAAAAGAAAAGAAATTTGATACTTTATATAATATTCTACAAGAAAAGAATTCTAAAAATATTGAAATTTTGATGGAAAGGAATCATTGTCAGCAAATATATTCAAGATTTATAGCAGGTGGCAAAGCTTCTCATTAATTACTTAAGAGAATAAGGAGAAAAAAATCTACCTTAAGAAAATTAAAATTGATTCTAAAATTGGAAAAATTTAAATCAGATCCCAGATTTATAAATATTTTAAAAATTTTGTAAAAACATTCTTCATTTTAAAGAAACCATATGGTTGATTTACAAATCAAAAAAATTAAAAAAGAAAAATCCCCAACCACTTACTCAAAAATTAAAAAAAATCAATTTTGCTTATTTTAATCAATAAACCCAACTTGTGAGAAATGTATTTTTTGGGGGGGACATTAAATATTTTAGTGAAATGAAGAAAAGAAAAAAATATTTACCCTTTCTCTCTTATTCTGAGAGTCTTTAAACCTTTTAAGCATTTCCAAAACTTCATCAATTGATAAAACTTGATGGGGAGGCTGGTTATAAATCTTTTGAAAATAAGAATTTGCTTCATCTTCCACACTTTTACTAAAGTGTTGCGCACTATCAGGAAATATATTTAAATCTCCTGGAAATATAAATCAAAGAAATATTTTCAAGTCTTAAATAAATTCTGCTACTAAGAAAAAAGAAAAAAAAAAAAAGGTGCAGTTTTTTTTTTTTCAATAAAATGAAAATCCTTTGATGGAAAAAAAGGAAAAAGAAAAGATTTTCCTTCTTACCTATGAACATTTTATTATCTAAGTTCTGTTGTTGTTTCAGTGGTGCTTGTGAACCAAGAGATCCTAATGTATTTATTGGATTTCTACTCTGCACCATAGGAGTTTGCAAGTTAAAATCTGAAGTTAGAATTGAAAAGAATTAGAAAATATCTGGAAAGATAATGGAAACATTATATATGGCTTTGTGTTCCTATTTTGATTAGGAATTGAGAATTAATCACCCCAAACTCATCATATCAATGGAGATAAGACACAAGACATGTGCCCAATACTCGGACACAAGTGGGAGCCAGCGCATTTTTAATAATACATATACAATCTTTCTTGAAAGACTTATATTTCAATTCATTCATTTGCTGCTAGAAATTTTTTTTCCCTGAGCCTTAGGGACACAAGTTTTAAAAAAAATCTATGAATGATTTAGAAGTAAAATCATCTTTTTATTTTGGAAAAAGATCTTGTTTAAGTCAAAATAATCATTTTAAATATTTTAAAGTTTGTTTTTTTTAATTAACCGAATAAAAAGGAAATTATAAAAACACACAACTATTTATAAATATCAAATTTTATATGATAAACATTTCAAAGAACTAATTTTGTAAGTGAATTACTGAATAAATATAAAAAAATAAATTTCTAAATTTACTTTGTAATTGGCTTGTAAGAGCCTGAATGGAACTGTATCCTGGCTGAGCCTGGTTGATCTCTGGGAAACCTTTCGGTGGAGATCCAGGGGCAGCAGCAGCTGCAACAGCTGCAGCAGTGCTAAGAGTGGCGAGGCTTTGAGGAAAAGCTGCACTAACAGCAGCAGGAGTGCCCATTGCTAATGCACCCATGTTATTCATAGAATCCATCTGAAGAAAGAAAAAAAGTGTATAAAAAGCATTTTTGGAAAAGATGTGAACAGGTTAAAAGGGAAAAAATGTTAAGAGAGCAGAAGGAAGGAAAAAAAAAGAGTAGAAGCAAGCACCCCCCCCCCACAAAATTAGCAGATATTTGCAATGTTATAAAAGCATGGAAAATATTTCAATTCAAATATCAAAATTTTATAGATACTTCTGACTTTATTTTTAACCAGAATTCAGTCTTTTTTTTAGGTATCACACCCAAACTTAAATATCATAAAAGTATTTTCTTGGAAAATAAATGATAATGTTCATTATTAGTATAGATCATTTAGATAACTTTTTAGACTATCTGGCAGTGGAGACATCCCTAAACTTAATATACAGATAGAAATTGCTCAGCAAGATAAATGTTGGGAACATGGGTGAATTACTCAGCAAAAAACTTAGAGTTTAAGACTTACAAACTAAAGAGTTCCACTAAAGGGAGGAAAATCTACACTAAGAAAATTTTTTTCAATACAATTTCAATAGTTTTATTTAAAACTTTTACAGGATTTTTAGTGGGAAAGGTTCTTCATGAATTGGTTTGGTTTGCTGTGTTTTATGGCGGGTTAATCCTTAGGGTAATTTTATGCTTAGTCCTTATGGTTCAAGACTTATTTGATTTTGGTATGACTATAGATTTATATCCTTGAGAAGAGTCCAGTTCTTTTGGGAAAATTCAGGATATTTCTGATATCCACTCTATTGAACAGGTTTTATTTTATAAAATTAGAATTTAGCATTGATAAGTTTTCTAAAACAATAACCTTTTTCAAATCAGATAAATGTTTCAAGTTGATATCTATATTAATTTGTATAATCCAAAATAAGGAAATACATTTTTGTTGTTATGTTTTAAGTGATGTGTGATCTAGCCTTCTCTTAGATAAATTGGAAACTTTTCATCAGAACTTCTAAATTAAACAAAAAAAAAAGTGAAGATGGCTAAAGGTTTCAACCAAAATGCTATCTATTAAAGATTAGAACAATAATCTAACTACTGTAAATAAAATAAATCAAGTCTTACCTCAAGATATCAAACATCCTAGACTTAAGTTCTACTCAAATAATGAGCATACATACCATATCTGTTTAGCATAACCCTATCCTGAGAAACACAGTGAATGTACTTGCTTGTTTTTCACTTCCATGACTATGTATCATATGTATCAAAAGGATTTGTTTTAATAAGCTTTAAAGAAAAAAGAAATTCTACTTACATTGACAATAACAGGGTTTGGTTGTACAGTTGTTATACCAGATTGATTAAGTTTTGCTCCAACAACACCAGGTGGAATCTGCCTAGCTTTGTTCATTGCCAAATTTGCATTGGCAACCATTGTCAATATCATTTCAGACAAATCTTGACATGTAATTTGGCTGAAACCAAGAATAAAAATAAGAATGAATAAAAAATATTCATGGTTATTGGAAATGATTTTAAATATCACTATTAAATTTGTTTTCTATATAAGTAATCAAGTAGAAATAGCAGTGATGAAAGCACAAATTCCATGAAAGTAAAAGCCATTTTGAAATCAAGTTATAAGTATTAGAAGATCACTTCAAAGATTCTTAAAAACATAATAGATCTGTATCAACTAAAAACTAAGAGTTAGTCTACAAAGTATGAACAGGCTAACGAATACCTGATGTTTGTTCATCAACCAGATTTAGGATACAATATCATTTTCATATTATAATGTCATTTTAATATTATAATGTCTTTCATTAGAAAAAGATTCAACCAAATGAAAGAAAATAAATGAAAAATTATTTTTCCATTTTATTACATTTTATTGAAAAATGGTCAAATATGATGAGTGATGACTGCATTGAAAATAGAAAACAATTCAATTGGAAAAATTGTTATTAACCAAGAGAGAAACTTTTACAGTGAAAATTTCCTTGAAATTAAGCGAATGAAGAAAACAAGCCTTGCTGTTGCTAATTACTTACTTGGCATAAACTTGTAAGCAGGAAAGCATAGTAGTCACAGTCTCAGCTGGTAACCGGTTTTTAGTTTGAGGTTCTTCTTTTACACCACCACCACTTACCATGGGGAACCTCCGCTTAAGAAAATTAACGCAAGCTTGAACAAAAGGTTCCTGAAAGAAGAAATTGGAACTTTTATCCATTTTATTCAGAAATTCACTCGAACAATTTATCAGCACAATCATCAATTGTTTGGGAACAATAGTAAAAACATTTTCAAGGATTTACTTCAGTTTTTAAAAGCTTGCGCTGAATGATTCATTGAACAAAGATCATTTTATAACAAGTTTATATTCAGTTTTTCAATACGGTCTCATAATAAATGTAGATTTAAGTAATTTTTAAGTTTGGTGGATTTTACAATATGTCAATCCTTTGGATCATTTTATGCCAAGTACTTATGGGCTCAACTATGTATATGATTTTGGTCAGACTGTAGACTTGTAACATCGAAGAAGTCTAGTTCTTTTCAGAAAATTCCACTTAAGTAATGTGTATTTTATTTAATTATAAATTTGGAGTTGAAGCCTTAAAAATCCAAAGGTCAAACATTTCTTCTTTTTTAAGAAATTATTCTATTTACTTAAATGTACTTTTATTTTCTGATATTAAACTTGTCTATGGAATTAGAAATATCGAACCCAACTCGAATAGATTATAAAATAAACAAATAAAAGCCAAAGCCAATTTCATGCTGCATGAAACTCTAGAAGAATAAACAAAGTACAAACCTTATGCTCCCTGATTTTGTCTGTGAGCCATTTATCTAACTTTAAATATTCTCTTCGTGACGCAAGACATGCCAAGTCAATTACAAATGGAAATGGAGTAGCATTTAAGAGCATTGACAATGCCTGAAAAAAGGTTAAAATGAGTTTTAAAATATAGAATTTCAATTGGAAAAAAAAGGACATTTTCTAGTGATGATTATTATTAATTAAAGTTTTTTTTAATTTGTTGAGCAAAACGCTTTAGTAAAATTTTAAATATTTCCCAAAAAATAAAACTTCTTGATTTTTTTTTTTGGCTGCATATATTTCTAATGGCGACTGCCACTTCTTTACAGAAGACGGCCAACCCTTACAACATGTGCAAGTGTGAATGGGTCCGCATATGGTT
>JAYKTE010147157.1:0-13091 GCA_036873565.1 Xipholeptos notoides | reverse complement strand
AATGCAAAATGTCCCCATAAAAGAAACTTAAAATAAAATTAGATTATGTAATAATTTAATAGAATAAAACAATACTCCCTTAGGAAAAATACCAGAAAAATCATAAATAATTTCTAATCAAGCCAACAAAAATGCGTATATAGTATAATTACAACAGTGACATTAAGTGGGTGAGTGTGCGTGAGAGTATATACATATGTATATGTATATATGTGTGCACGCACACACACACACACATATAGTTAGATGAAAAAGGAAAAAAAACAAACACACAAACACACAAACAAAGAAAAGTCGCCACTCACTACTAATAAAAGATACATTAACGCTTAACAGGATACACCCCACGCCATACAAGTACGATAAAGCCAACCTGGTCAACCCGGAATTAATAGGCCCTTATCAACTCCCTGTTGTTTCGGGGTTTGTTTATTTATTTCTTTATTTGTTTGCTTTTTGCCACTCTTCAAATGTAGAATTTTAAAAATAAACGGTTAAAACTATTTATAAGAGAGAAAAAGAGAATATGACCCTTTTCAGTAATAAATATAACAGTCCACCGAAGAGCTGCTCTGCGCAGTGAAACGCATAGCGTATGGATCTGAAAAATTAAGAATGTGTTTGTTATTTCTATAACATAATAATAATATCTAACATTATATATATATGTGTGTGTGTGTGTATGAAAGAGAGAAAGAGGGATTGATAACAAATTATTATACAAGTGCATAGAGAGATTTTATTTTTATGCTCATATTTTAAATGCACAAAAGGTTTTTATTTCTTTTTCAAGTAGGTTTATATGAAAGCTATAAAAAATGTTCTAAATCGTTGAGAGTATTTCAATTTTTAAAAGCAATTTCAAAATATTGACAAAACTAAATTTGTTTTCTTGTTTGGCAATATTTAATAATTGGACATACTAATGTGCTGTCAGGTATGCTGCAAGTGGCACATGATCTATTATTTGTGTAACATGCCTCAAATTATTGCAATATGTACAATTCAATAGACTCTGAGATAAATAATGTAATTTTGTTTTTTCCCAATAAAGAATTCAGATAAAAATTCTGTTTATTTTTTTGTCTTTTTTTAAACTTAAATAACTACTATTTAAAAATGTTTATTCATGGAATGTTTGTAGAAATTAATTTTCACATGAGTGAACATTCATCCAATTTTGTCAACCATATTTAACACAAAATTACATAATCATCATGTTTCAATTAATTCATTAAATTCGGTTTTTCAGAATACTTAGGATGAGGCTTGATCATTTGTAGATTTATTTTTCAGACTGTTGTACTCATGTTTATCATTATTTCCTTCACAACATTTTGTCCGATTGTACCATTACTCGGTCATCTTTTGGTCCAGAAAATTGGGGCAGAGGGTAGAATTAGAAGGGTAACTTATGGTTTTTGAGAGATGGTTTCTAAATTTTGTAAGATTCTGGGCGTTTCCCATTCTACTGGTCTTTGGTAAGTGTGTGGCTGGAACGAAAGGTGGTCAGCAAAAGCTTTTAGATAAATAACTAATCACACTCATGGCAAGTGATTTGTGTATATTTGTATAGGTAAACAAAAGGTGAAATATGAAGACAAAATAAATGGTCATACTCAGTGGCATAGCTAAGGAGAGTGAGGAGGGTTGTCAGGCCTGGGTGACACCATTGGAGGAGTAACACAATGTTACCCCAACATAATTTTTTAGCCAGGATAAGTTGTGAAAATAGTCTGAAAATAGGATTTATCTATCATATATAATTATATAATTACATAGTGCAATTACAGTGATTTAGTCTGAAGAGAAATTTAGTTTTATAAGGTTTTATAACATTTTGTCTATGTTATGCTTAATTCAACATGTGGTAACCAATAGCTCCCCTGAGAAACCCCACACATCCAATAAACAATGTTCATCAGACATATAATTGGGGTTTTTATGGGGTTTCCCGATCTATTTCAGAAGTGTTGGATTCAGCATAGTGTGATATAGGGGATCAGTTGGATGACATTTGATCACACCAGCCTGAGTGACGCTTACTCTAACTACGCCACTGCTTATACTGATGAGGAAAAGTTAGAAACTCTATAAACCATTTGTGACAAATTTTGTTGTGACATTTCATAATTTTTGTAAAATTGCATAAATAAAATAATATACCTTGAAGATTATTTTAGATAAAGATTATTTTAGATAAAAACTTATTTTTTATAACCTTCAAACTTTGGGAAAGATATGAATCCCCTTACTCTTCCAGTTAAGGATTAAATAGTGCATATTGTGTTATTCAAAATACAATATGTGGTCAAAAAGAATGTTTCTCAGTTATAATTATTACTGGCATTAAATGACCTAAAAAGGTTGATATGCCATAAAACAACAAACAAACAAATAAACAAAATCAAACTTTTGTCCATATATTTTTTAATCTCTCCATATTTTTGTGCTTCAGTTATAATTAAAGGTAAATGCATCATAAATTCTATTGAATTCTCAATCTTTTGTAAGGGCTACCTCAGTCATCAATCTGGTCAATCAATACAATTGACAATATAATACATGCTTGGACACTGCTAGCTGGTAAGCAACCTAGTTCTCTAGATACTGCTTTGTGACTCTCCCTATTTGGGTCGCCCAGCAACCATTTACATTGGCAAACTGTGTAGAGATTCAAGTCTTCATTCTGAGGAACTATTATCATTGAAGTAAGACTAAGACATAGATGGTGTCTTAAGGTCAAGAATGTCTAACTAGCTCGATCAGTTAAATACATCTTTTTCCATTAAAAGGCTTTTGTAGTTTTATTCTTTTTAGTTTATTATAGTTACAAGTATTATTGAATTTTTGTTTATTACATCAGATTCACTACTTAATCCATAGCTGGAGGGATTATAGAGATTAATATCTTACCCTAGGGTTTTAGGCCAAATGTGAACGTGACAGAGCAACCAATATTCAAATGTGTATTGCGATTTATAAGTCAGAGAGCCTATTCACTGTCCCTAGTGCACTTCTCTAGTCTTTGGAACAAGAAGAAAAAATTACAATTTTTGAACTCATTAACTCTTTCTGGATTTAACATTAATATTGTATCACTCTTTAACTAGATTATTACATTTTTTAGCTGAAATATTTATAAAAACCGGAAAAATGGTTTTAAATATAACATCTTTAGTCAGTAAAGTTGTTACTGGGGTTGCAACAACATGCTTTTATTAAAGAATATTTGTCGCTACTTGACTATTTTTCAATTTTACCATTTCTTTTAATTCTGTAGTTATTAGTAGAGCTGTGACAATATGCTTTTATCAAATAATATTTCTGTCACAGCCCTAGTGATACATTAACTTTTCAAATTTTTATTCTAACTGTTTATAGAATAGTTTTTTGATTTTTGTAGATTTATAACTTTTATTGAAGCTTTTCTTTCTTTCAAACATAGTCAGAATGAGAAAGCAAAGTCTGATGCTAAAGCTAATATTCAAATAAGAGTATGTTTGAAACTCCCAAATGAACTAAGTTATTTTCTAAACTAGATTTCAGTTGCCAGGGTTAAGTATTTAGGGACTAGACATCAAGATAACTGGATTGACGCTCTTGACAACAGATCTTGTTTTCTTTTCAAATGTCTGAAGCCATGTTAAAAACAGATCAAAACTTTGTTTTTTCCCTGGAAATATTCCTCAGTGTGGAAATAACCAAAAATATAACAAACTAAAGTTAGATTTTATTATTTGGTTATTCAAATTTCGAGGTTATATAAACTTATCTTGATTTAGAGAGAAAAATAGTGATTGAATTGAAATATTTATAACTCAAATAAAATATTGTTGTAAATCTCATCATTATTTAATTTCTAATCTAATTATCAGAGAGAAAATTCTAATCAACTTCTGAAATAACTCCAGAGATATCAAACATCTCCAATATCTCTTATAATAATGACTGATGTGTATTTTCTTCTTTTTTTTTATTCCTATAAACACTCTGAAGATCAAAAGTAAAAATGTGTAGCTTACATAGGGAATTGAACTTAAATTGCCTTCATTATATATATCTTAAAACTCTCATGCCCTACTGACTGAGCTATGAGGACTCCATTTATCAAAGAGAAATTTTTGTCATAATCTAAGAAATATAATCTGTTTAAAATTATTGAATACAAAAGTAATGAGCTGACAAACTTTTTCATTATCTATCTCTCTTATGATAATGACTGATGTGTATTTGTTTATCTTTTTAATTTTTAATTTACATTTATTGTATCACGCACTGAAAAATTAGATTTATTCTTTTATTTATTTTTTATTTTTAGGCTGTTCAAGTGTTTTATTTGTATTTATTATCCTTATATCATTCTTTAATACAATTTTACTATGTTTTTGATTATTCTACAAACATTTTTGTGATGTCATTTTTGACCGCACAGGCATGCTAGTATTCTAATACTGGTTAACTTTTCTTTTCTAAACTATACCAAGCCCAAGATACATTAATATAAACATACCCACACATAAATATGAATGAACACATCTGAATGTACAGATAAATATATATGCATACATCCAAGTTTTCTCTTGTATGCATATAGGCACACATATATCTTTTTGTTTTCATGAGTAATACACAGACATACAAACATTTGTGTGCACCTAAATATGGACATCTGTGCATCTGTGTGTGTATGTATTTATATTGGTTTATCTATTACTATCTTCTCTGGTCCCTAATTAATTTATTTCCCCTTTTTTCAAAAATAAATGGGCTGATTCACTTCAAATGCTGATGAGGATTGGATTTTTGTTAAGAGTTAAGGAAATGGAATGAATGTCAGGCTTATCTGGGGTAAAGTTAAATTGATTCCATGGTTGGGTGATTAAAGTTCAGGGGGTCAGGATTAGTTTAATTCATAGACTAGTTGTCTGGCTATCTTTTCTATATTTTTTTAATCTTTATTTCTTTGATCTGAACCAAATTGCCTAGAGTTCTTTTTTTTTTCATTCTTTTGAACTGTTCTGAAATCCTAACCTAATACACTTTAATGCTTTCACATCTTCATATATACCTGCATGCATAAAGTCATATACATATGTATGCATATATGTATTTACATGAAAATGTATGTACACAATCATACACATGAACACCCATACCTGCACATGAATATACATACACACATATATATATATATGTGTGTGTGTGTGTGTGTGTGTGTGTGTGTGTGTGTGTATATATATATCAACTCATATATGCATAATCATATACTTGTGTATCTATAAACTTACATCCACATACATCAATATGCATATGTATGAATATTCGCATATACAAAGGAATATCTATATTTACGATTGAAAATTCTGTGATACATACACAGAATTAAAGCAATCCACTTACATAAACCCATACATCTATCTATATATCAATAAAAATTAAATTGTATGTGTGTGTGTGTTTGTGTGTGTAAAATCAGTCTTTACCAAACTTCTCTGTCAATCTTTTGTCAACTGAATTGAAATTTGACATAAAGAGTATTCATTTGAAAGGCAAGTTTTTTAATTGGTTTTCAGCCAAAAATTAAACTACTAAAGTGTCAAAGCTTAAAAATTTGACTTTTTCAGTCTCTAACAAACTACTCTCCCAATTTTTGATCTACACACTTGAATATGATATATAGGTTATGTGGAATTGGGGAAAATTTTTTAATTGGCGTTAAGCTAAACAATTAACTACTAAGGTGTCATAATTTGGAATTACAAAGAACACAAATCAAAATTAATACAAAATGAGCATTCAGACTGAAATTTGCATAGCAAAGATTCAAACCACTAAAATTTGCCTATGTACAGTATTGCTTTCCTATTCCTTAATTACCTTAGTGGCAAGTCCCTGATGCCTGGGCAAAACCGGAAAATACTTCCAGTATAAACATATAAAAATAATAATAGTGATATGAGTAAGTAAAAGAAATAAATATGTTATGAATTAAATAATGAACAAAAATTAATCGATATTTAACTGGTAACCCCTTATTCAATCCACAAGAGTAGACTATTCTCATTCCAGAAACTAATACCAGATAGTAGTAGTGTTAAGTCTTGAAATCTATTCTTAATAATTATTGTTTTATCCATTGTGCCACAGGTCAATACATGAATTATCAAGCCCTATTTCAAGGATTTTGAAAAACAATTTAACTTTTGTATTTATTTGGGAATTCTTTAAGATGAGGCTTCTTAATATATGTATTAGTTTATTTACAGACTGTTGATAAGTTGGTCAAAACGTACTAAAACAACAACTATGAAGGATGAGGACAACAGTCAGCAAATGAATGAATACATAAATTTCCCTTTTAATATTTAAAGTAATTGTTTCTTTTTTTTTAATAAATTAATTATTCTCATAACTAAATTCATATAGTTTTGATGGCATATCAATCTCTGTAGATTATATAATACTCCAAAAGCAGTTCTTAATTTTTTAGACATTAATTTTTGTAAATAATTACAGATGTTTAATCTTCTTGTTGTGTACAAATAATTTGGTACAATTAACTTATGGTACATGCTTGAATTCATATATATGTCTATTCTTATAGAGAGAAATAACAAGTAACAATTTTTTCTGAAACCAATATGAATGAAGACATATTCCTATTTCAATTTATTTCTTGAAAATTAACTTAGTTCAATGGACCAAAGTTCATTTAACTGGATTATATTCTCTTGGGAATTTTTTTTCACATGGTTCTGCTATAATCAATAACAAGAAAATTTAATTTAGATTTAGTTAAGTAACTTTTTACTTAATAGACTATACATGCAAAAAAATATTTAGCTTCTAACTATAGGGAATCATGAAATTCTAATTTTTGTGTTGGTTTTAATCTGAAATAAATTCTGATATGATATGATATGATATTATGTCCTATTGTGAGTACAATTACCAGCATGGAATCCCTAAAATGAAAAAGAAAAATTCTTAAAAGCTTATAAATGAAAAATGTCCTTAAAATCTTTATTGCTAAATTGAAATTTGCTATCAGATAATAGTCGGCAAGCCCTGGAGATTAATAAGATGCATTTTCCTGGTGTGCTTATGAAAGCGAACATTAGAAGCAAATTTTAAGCACTGATCTGATAAATATTAACAGTATGTGAGAATGAAATAAAAAGTACCTGAAACAGATTTGTAAAAGGTTAATTTGCTATCCATTTGGATTGTTCAAATTTTTTTTGTATTTTCTACTTGTCAGAAGATATCAATATCAAAACATGGCTATAAAAATTTTTTGAATTCTTTGATCAGGAAGGAATTTTTCTAGAGTTAATGTTCCTAAGTGGCAGAGATATTTTCAAGGAATTCCCAAAATATTTCACCTAATTACTATCAGCATTGGATAAAAATTGATCATCAAAGTAGTAAGGTTCTAGTTTTCATTCAGAAATAGTGTTGGCTAAAATACAATCTGGAATATTTTTTGTCTATGTTGGTTTTTATGTAGTTACAAACTTTAAGAAGTTACATTTATTTGGGATTCGTTAAGATAATGCTTCATAATCTTATTTTGATTTTATTTGTGAACTGTTGTCCTCATCTTAAGAGTTGTTATTACATGTTGTTATTACACCACATTTTGGCCAACTTATGCTCTGACCTTTGTCAGGTGATTAACCATAACCTCGGATAGAAACTCAACTGGATCCTCAGCAATCACTGCCGAAATATTGTGTAATAAAAGCATGTAGCAACAACTAAAAAGATGAGGACAACAGTCTGTAAATAAAACCAATATAAAGATTTTAGAGGTTGATTTCAACATTCTTGTAGGCTTTATAATTACAAACTATCAGTATGCTAAAAAGGCATAATACTTGTCATGATTAAATTTAGGTCAGTCAGATCAATTAAATTTGGAGTACTCAGACTACAGAATCTACTACAAATGTTCATATAAATTGGTTGGGTATATTGAACCACTTGCTTTATTCTCAATTGGGCCTTGCACCTTATAAAACAGGCACTTATTTTAGTTTAAATATATTTTGTTGATTCCTTATGAAATATACATGTCACATGCACTTATAGTATAGAAGTATAAATTTAAAATCCTTAATTATATATTGTATACACACCTAATACAAGCAGAATTCAGATTAAACTATGCAAAAATATTCAGGAATCTAGAAAATAACTTTTAAATTGAGAATAGCTTTTAAAAGAACATAGCATAACTAATCTGGATCAAACAATTTAGATTTGATGACCTAATTTACATGCAATTTGTTGCAATATTTTTGGTCTAATGATTAATTGGGTATGACCACAAAGAATTGGTGATCCAGTATTTACTGAGAGATGTACAAAATGGACAAATCACTAAACAGGAAGGATGTAAATCCTATTATATAATTCACAAAAAATCCCCAAATTCTTAGTAGCAACTAGATTTCTGTGCTGCGAGAACATCACACTATTTGCTACAACTGGACTATTATTATTATTATTATTATTATTATTATTATGGAATCTCACCAAGCACTTGCGCACCCAGCGACCAGTGGTTTTTTACTGGAGTCAAGTCACAACAAGTCTCCTATGAGCTCCAGCAGGCTCTACACCTATTATTATTGGTATCATTATTATTACCAATGCTACAAAACTGGAATTACTGCAGGTAAAATATTCATTGGGATTGCTACCATTTGGATTAATTTCTTTTTCTTTTTCTCTATATTATAAAAGGCATTTTAACTTTTGTAATATCTTAAAATTGGGACCACCTTATCTAAAATGAAATGGCTTTAAAATCAATAAAAAAAAATTCATCAAATTAAATGCTTACATTTTTCTTATATGTGTACTTTGCAATGTAATTTGATAAAATTGTTGAATTTTTTACTGATGTTTTTTTGCTATTGCATAAAGATTGCATGGTTCAAAATGTTCAACTCAAGCAATTATGGTGGCTGAATTCCTTTTGGCCAAAACTTCATTTTTAGCTCATACACAACTGGCTTTTTAGTGCACATTTATCTAACTGACAGCATCTGTTAGTCTTAGGAATACACTTAAATGAAATAAAACGGTCTATAAGGTTTTGCAATATGCTGCAGGCCATAAATATATTTTGTAACATACTGGAATGCACATATTTACACATGTTCATTGAAAAAACAAAATTACATATTTCATATTTTAATAAATGAAATCTTTATATTCATCGAAGAACTGCATTAGAATTGATTCTAAATATAAGAAATTATTGTAAAAACTTCTTTACTATGTCTATTGAACTATTATAGTATTACAGATCTGAGATTATGAATCTTTAGCAAGGGTAAATCAGCACTTCTACTTTCAAAGTGCTGGCCCTTTGTTTTTACTTGTGTGTTTCTCATTTTCCCTCTACATCTGAATCATGTTAATGGGATTTATTTTTAAAGTTTGCATCCTTATTTTATTTTTCACATTATGAAAGCAATGAATTCAATTTTATGAAGCGGCAACTCAACAAATTTTTGCCACACACTGCTACTAGACTTGGCAAATAAAAGACTTTCAAACTCAAAAATAAAAATAGATGTTTGCTATAGAAAGACAGAATTGAAAAATATTAAAAAGCCATATAATTTGAAAAAAATCTAGAAGAAACTTAAGTAAGTAGATTTAAAAATGGGCTTAGTTGATTGAAAAGTTTTCAGTAGATTGGAAAATATAAAAAAAGTATTCACAATGTTCAAAAATTTGTCGAGTATATTCATTGACAATGAATTTTGTTCCAAGTTAAAGCTATAATAAAAGGAAAAAAATTATTATCTTTTTAAAAATATGAACCCACTAATGGCAATTGAACTATAAAAAACAAAAACAACCCAAATACACATATACATATATATATATATACATATATATATATATTTTACACTGGTTTGATTGAAAAACACATACATCTGTTTTTTTTTTCTTTATGTAATAAGTGAATAAACCATATTAATTTTTAAATGAGGCCAATAGAAAATTTGGAAATTTGCCCATAGGTCTATTTCATTCTTATTAGATATCATCAGTGCAACTCATCCAATGTAAACCTGCAATCTCAGTGTTTAGGAGACAAACTCCTATCTATGGAGACATGAGTGCAATTATTATTAATGGCATTATTTTTGGGTTGTCGAAATCGTTTTTCATATCAATGTTTTTGGATTCAATCTTATCTTTACACCTAGATGTTTTTTTAAATATACCTTACAAATATGCTGAAAAAAGAAATCTGGAAACTAATCAAAATGAAATTTTGTTAATTCTGAATATATCTATTGCTTTTTTCATTGTAAGTTTATTTCATCAGATTTGTAAGCTGTAAAAATGTCAAAATGGAAAACTTCTGTGTACTTCTCTGTCCTTTTGATTTAAATAACCAACAAAAGAATTGATTTTTACAAACATAATATAGTCTTTTCTTTTTCTTTAGTAAAAACATTGTTGTTTTCAGGTCGTTATTGAAAATTAAAAGCACTTTTCGATTTTACTTCATTCTGGCTACAGTTATTTTATTTTTCTTAATTCAAAGCTCATTTTGATTTCTACATATCAAAGTTATTAATTCATTATTTTCCTTTATTTTCAGTTGATTTCCTTTCTTAATGATGAAATATATTTTATTTGTTTCTGTTATAGCATTTCATTTCCTTCTATCTTATGAAAAATTTTTTTGTTTCTTTCTACATAAAGGCAAAATTGCAGTGGTGTAGCAACTGTTTTTGCCACCCATCGTAAGATTTTCCACCACCCTGAGCTGGCTGTTGATAATCCGTTAATCTTTAAAATTTCAAAAAGTGCTCAAAATATCTATTTTCATAGAATGACAATCAAGGATGTAATTTTAGACTGCTGCTATTAGTCCACGACTTTTATCTTATTACGGTACTACTGCTATACATGTACAGTCATTGTCAAAGAAAACCAAAGATTTTTCCAAACAAAAAATGTATAACTCAAATTATTAAAAATAGATATTGTTAAATTAAATTAATTGGATCTTTTTTTTAATTATTTTTTACTATTTTCTATCTTTATCCCCTGAATGTGCTCCCCCTGGTATAAGCTGCTGCCCATCCCACCCCCCTTTTGCTATGCCACTGCAAACATTGTTTTCTTCCCTCAACTAAAAATGATTCTAAATTAATTCTTTGTTTTAAATTAAAAGACTTGTTCCTTTCTTCTTTTGCTATACTTATGCTGTCTGTCACTGTATTAACAAGATTTTATTTCTTTTCCTTTATAACAATTTTCAGTGCTATATAGTATGATTCTTACCATCAACAATAGGGTGATTAAAAAAAACAACAAAACAAGAAAAAACTCAAAGAATGCAATTCAGGTGCATACACCCAATAAATTAGACAGCAGGATCAAGATGTTGAAGAAAAAGTGAGAAGTTCCATAGCATCTATTCCAGATGCACTTGGATGAACATTGCTGGAATGTTTTGAAGAGTGATCAAGACCACTTTGTAGCAATCTAAACAAGATTAAACAAGTTTTTTTAAATTAATTTTTTCATACTAAATTAGTGCTTCTATTGCAATATTGATGACTGAAGATAATTCTGATTGTTTAAAGTTTGTTTTATGGGTTTTACGTATGGTTTATAGAATAGAATAAAATAGCGTCAAGATATTTTTTATCCTCCTTTGGTAGGAATCACCTTAGAC
Source organism: Xipholeptos notoides (assembly GCA_036873565.1). NCBI lineage: Eukaryota > Metazoa > Mollusca > Cephalopoda > Idiosepiidae > Xipholeptos > Xipholeptos notoides. The sequence continues at coordinate 1,366 of JAYKTE010147157.1, read as the reverse complement.
CCAAAGAAATAGGGTAGGAATCATACTATTGTAGAACCTTTAGGGTAGGAATCACATTATAGCAGCACCCAATTTTCTTTCTATATTCTTTGTTTAAAAATTTAATCTTTTCATCCTTCATAAAATGATTATATTTAACAAAGAATGGATTCAGTCCTTTTCTTTACTTTTCTAATTTTCACAAATTATTGACAAACAGCTCCAGATAGACCAGATTTCAGAGTGATAAGTAAGAAGGAAGTAATGTTAACCAAACTTAACATAGAATATACAAAACATTCCATAGAAAAATTAGATTAAAAGAAAAAGAATTGCTTTCATGCCACCAAGAATGTTTTCTAGAAAAACATTTATCAATTAGCTGTACTGATTTTCAAGGAAGCTCAGAAAAACACAGGAACGTAAATAATATGAGAGTTCTCTTTGAAGACTTCTATTTGAGGTGATATATCATTAAAGCAATAAAGCATTTCCTCCAAGAAATTTAAAAAAAAGCAAACAAATATTAAAACTTTTCAATGTTTATTGATTCTTTTGTTAATCATTCATCTTTACATCTATTAACTATTTTGATAAATTAAGCAGCTTCCACTGGGAATGATATCTAGAAAATTCAATCAAGCTAATACCTTATTGTCTGAATTTATGCAACAATTTTCAATATATGACACATAATACCATAGTAAGAAGCAATGTTTCAAACCTTGGTTAGCTTTGAATGAGATTGATATTGTTAAATACAAATACCAGTGTCATTCCAAAAGTATTGCCTGCTATTATTTTATTTTCCCGAATGGATCAGAAAAGATTGCAAATTGCATTGTTATGATGCATGCCAGAACTCATACATTCATTACTTGATAATTTCATCTCACTGTTGCAAATATTGACAGTGGGAGATTCTAAAAAAGTAACCCCTGTCATGGATGTACGTCAGAAGCAGAGATGCAGAATTTGATTCCTCAATGCAGAAAAAAAATTAAACTGATATCATCCAGCAGAGCCTGTTGAACGTTTGCAAAGTTAATGGGGTTGATGTCAAAACAGTTAAAAGATGGATTTGCTAATTTCAAAATGGCAACAGAGATGTGAGTGACAGAGTGCACTCCAGACATAAAATAGGCCGCCTGGTTCATCACTTGGAAAAGTGCATTGAGAATGATGGTGACTATGTAAAACAATAAATTCTAGAGAACAAAAGTCACTCATTTTAATGATATCACTCTCATCTTCATTGCTCTTGAACTTTAAAAAATATGTGGTATTTCTTTTGGAAGGACCCTTTTAATATACATTGTAATTCACAATTATTTATCAAATACATACAAATGATTTTAATAAAATATAAATAAATTTAGACTATATA
>JAYKTE010147046.1:0-13092 GCA_036873565.1 Xipholeptos notoides | reverse complement strand
GTAGTCTCTGAGTCTATAAAAGCCTGCGAAAAAACCCTAGAGACGCTATCAATCGAGACCATTTTATTAATAGGTAGAGATGATGTTTTTTACAGTAAAGTTTTACTGCTTTTTCTCTCCCATAACCATTCTTTTCAATTATATTAAAACCTTTTTAATATCCTAGATTGTTATTCCTCAATCTTCTTAATTTAGTTATTTCATTTTTGTTTAATTTGTTTATAATCTCTTTACCAAAATTCCAATATTTTTGTTGAAATATCAACTAACTAAATTTAATATATCCAGATATGTGTGGAAAGAAAAAGTGTTATAGGTTTCCATACAAATAAATAAAAACAATCTATTTGAAAAGAAATCTAAATTTTCTCAAGAACTATATGGTTTTATTTCTTCTTCGATTGTTTTTAAACAAATTTCAATTATTTGCTAATTCAGATGCCCATTTTAAACTACTACAATGACAAACTCAATAGGATGTTTTTTTTTATTTTGTTTATTTATTAAAAAAGAAAAAGCAATTAAAAAAACAACTAAATATTGATTGGTTAAGTGCCCTGTAAACATACCATACGCCAAAAGGGGTAAAAAATTTTTGCTTAATCTAAAGTAAAAGTAGCCGGTACTTGAGAATGGTTCTGGCAGAGTTGTCAAGCAAGCATTTTTTTTTTTAAATAAAGAAAGAAGGAATTGTGGTCTAGCTTTACCTGATAATACAAAAGAATTTCCTTTTTTTTCTTTTTTATTCAAATCTTTTTTATTTTGCCTCAAAGAATGTTACAACGGGGGTTGAAAGGAGAGAGAGAGAGAGTAATATCTGCATTCAATTGAACACTAATCATAAAATACAACAAAAATAAGTAAAAAACAAAAAGGATAATAACAAAAAATGTTATCGTTATGATTTATTGAAGATTAAATTTAAGACAACAAAGCCTCTACATACAATGAGGCAAGTAATCAGATTGGAAGGAAGACCTTCAAGAAAATTGAAAATTAAAACTCCTAAAGCAAATATGAACTAAAATTTTTCTAGAACAAAAATATGATGAGAAAACTACCCAGGTCCAATCAGGAACACAATGACAATATGACAATCCAACTGAACTACTCAGATTTGAGCTACACAAGGAATTAAAAAGGAAAAAACAAAACAAAAACTTGTCATAGCCATTAGCTGTTACGAAGAATGGTACACAAGGTGGGGAGAGCAATGAGAGTAAGCAGCCAATTGAAAGAGTTGGGTATTAATATGAAAGAATGCGAGAATTCTTGAAGCCTTATTATTCCCAATTTTAGATAATTGATATTGTTAAATTGGAGATTGTATATAACAAATTTATGACTCAAGATGTGAATTCCATAAATAAAATTGAAGCCATTGGAAAACAGAAAAAAATGAAATTTATATAATGTATGTATAACTTATACCATATACAAGTACAAAAAAATAAACAGAAATAGGGGAAAAAAGGGTATTCTTATTAATAAAATTATTTTTATAGAGCAATATAATAGAGTTCTTGTTAACCGAGTTGTATGGTTCAACTTATCAGACAAGCAGCTGAGATTCATTACTTCCAGAAAGAAAAAGAAGTATTTAAAATATGGTAGCAGTACCAAGGCAGGTGTGATAATTAGCTTATAAATAATGTTTACTTGACACTAAGAAAAATGAGTTTTATAATGTGCACAAGAATTACAGATAGAAGTTAAAGTTTTTCACTAGTGTGCATTAAAAATAACCAGTTTTAATATCACAAAAGTTGATAAAATGGTCTGAATAAATAAATAAATAGCATAAAAAATATAGTATATTTGTTTGAAAGAATTATGATTATCATAATAATATCTCTTGTATAAGTACAAAACAACCCTTCTAACTCAGTCAGTACAGCATCAGACTTTTAAGATAACAATAATAAAAGCAATCTGAGGGTCTGGGATCCAATTCTCCCTGTGGGCTACACATTTTCACTTTTAATCTTCAGAGCATGCTACGATACATACAAATAAGCAAATACACATCAGTCTTATTATAAGAGGCTTTTCCAGGTAATCTAACCTACCAAATAAAATTGGCATCCCAGGTTATATTCAAGATGCAACTGATTAAAACATCTTCATATATTGATATACTTTCTAACCAGGGCTGTGCTTAGTGCCCCTATTAGATTTATCTAATTAAATAAACCTTTTTTTAAATGCACACCATTTAACATTTTTAATTTACTAAATTAAGTAAATTTTTTCCGTTTTTTCATGATTACAGAATATTTGCGTTCTTCCAAGAGCATGTTATTTTGTTTAAAGTACCATTTATTGTAGGTTCAGTTTGTTGAAGGGGGGTACGCAAGTTGACTTGTGTGGGTAGGGGCTGCAGAGTGCATTCTGTGGGGGGACGCTATGTTCCTAAGCACACCACAGCACTGATTGTAACCGCTACTTATATACTCTTTTTCCCCATTACATTTTTAATCAGGCTACTTCTACAAGTATAAAATAATTGATAAAAAACAGAAATAACTTCTGTTATATATTGAGTGTTTCCCCCAACCAGGTGAGCCATGATACCAGTCAGGGAGAGGGTTTGGTTTGGTTTGGTTTGGTGGAGTTTAATCTATCAACTGTTTATGGTCATTTAAGGTCTTGTATGTTTTATGGAGAGTTTTGTCTGTTATTTTATTTAATATTGTTTTTATTGTTGTTTTGGGTTATTTGGTTGTGGGATTTTTGTTTGTTAAGTGCATTGTCAGGGAGAGGGGACTGATATCATATGATGATCAAAGTCATAGGTCAGTTCTCTTATCTCTATCTCTTTTTCCCCATTCCTCATGATGGTGACTAGAGATGCATTTTAATGCCTTACAAAACCAGCTGGTATTGTAAGGCATTAGGATATCCTAGATTAGATATTGATAATATAGTTGAGCCTTTTAAATAATTTCTTGGAGTTTTTTCTGCTTATGGTTGTTTTGCATGCCAATTGATATCTGCCTCCAAAGAACTAGATGATCAAGACAATGAACAGCCACCTTAATTTATAGAACCCATGTAGAAGACAACAACAAAACAATGAAATTCACCATTGATTCCCCCCTAGGCAGGTCCTTGTTAATTTTGGAGAATAAGTCATCTGGGTATAAGGAAAACACTGATTCTAAAACCTACATAAATTCAACTAACGAGTCCTGGTAGATGGACAGAAGAAACTCTAAAAACTGATGGAAGGAAAATACTGTATTGTAATTGTAATAATAATTCATAATAATTTTGAATAAGGTCTTGATATTTTTCCTGTTTATACTTGTTTAGTATTGTGGTGTGAATATTGAAAGGAAATAATGAGAACACTTGGGAACAATGGAATGAATAATATATTAACGAAATACAGAAAATAAGTTAGTTCAGTGTGATCTCCACTCAAAGTGAAGAACAAAGAGATGTTACAACCTCACTGTGAGTCTTAAGTTCAGACTGACTGGAAAACAGAAACTGGTAACATGTGACTTCAGGAAGAGTCCATAGTTAGAAAATGTAGGGGTGTCACCACAATATTCAGCTTACCTACTATTGATGTCTGCTCCACAGAACTAAATAATCAGGATAATGAATAGCCATATAAATTTATGAAATCCATGTAGGAGCTAACACATCAATTTACAAGAAGAAAGCACACGAAGAGTATACAAAACCTAGTACATTAGCAAAAGCATTAAAAAATAGAAATAATAATGAATCAAATTGATCTGTTCTCTAATATGTTTATATGAAACATTATAACAGTGTCTCAGACTCACTAAATTACCTTTTATTTATGAAATACAAACTAAGAATAATAAGAAATCTTTAAATTGTTCACTTTAGCTTTCATCATGTGGACATGATAAATGGCTTGTTTATTATTCTCTTGTTTTATACAAGTGACAATCATCTGCAGATTGCAGTTTCAATTTTGATAGTCAGCAATATTTGTGAAGAATAGTGAATAGGAATTAAGACTGGTACCCAATCATGGAATGAGAAAAACCTACCCCAGTCAAAATGAATAAAGGACTCAGTTTAGAATTCCATGAAAGTTCCAGAGATCAACAAGAAAAAAAAAACTTTCATAAGATCAGTATCCAACACCTAAAAAGGTCTGGACATAGCCACAACACATATTTACTAATGAAGAGAAGAACAAAAATATGAATGACCATATGATATTATATCATCAAGTGTCTTCTTAGAAATTGCAGATAAATTAAACATAATTAATTAGGAAAGTTATAGATTCTCAGAACTCATTAGATATTTCTATTATTTAAAGCCTCACACGAGAGGAATAACTATTTTCAGCCAAGAATATACAAAGAAGAAATTTGGCAAAGATAAAATTTTTCCCTATCCTAGGATGGGTATTTTGCTAATGCCTTAATAATGATAACAACAACAATAATAATCATTATTATTATTATAGCAGTCAAGCCAAATTCTACTCAATCCTACACAGGATATTTGAAGAATAAGACAAGTTTTGCTTGTATTAATCCTGTATCTGATCACCAAGAGGAATAAATGCCAATCATAACAATTGTTGATAGATTTCTTTCTTCTTTTTCATCCTTTATGCTTCAATAGATAATCTAGTGATGGCAGTCCTATTAAGGCAAAAATCTTTTAGACAACAAATAACAAGATCAAGACAGCTACAAGACATCGGATTTCCATGGATTGATTGCCCAATGCAGCTCCAAACAAAGCAAGAAATTGCTCCACTTTGTATCATCTTATACTACGGCTATTTACAGTGACAATATTTTCACTTTCATTATCAAACAAATATTTTGTTTAAATGAATGCAAAAAGGTAAGGATTTTTTTCTTTAATTTAATTGAATATAAAAAAGTTTAATGCAAATATAAAGACTTCTTAATAGAAGGAAATGGCAATGATTGGTGTGTGTCCAGTGTTTTTACAATGTACTGATTATTATTCTTACAAGACTAATAAAAAAGTTTTTAAACTAAAATTATCTGGTAGGTTTTCTGATAAAAATGTTTTGTTTCTTGATTTTTGGAAATATATTTATTGTATAGCAACATTAATGCTGATTAGTAAAGGTTGAGATAAAATGTCTTTTTGCATTATTTCTCTTGGTTTCAAAATACAATTTGGATAAAGACAAGTTATATTACCATTGCTGGTTAGAGGTCAAGAATGGGTGAGCGAACTTGTCTCTTGGAACCATTTGAAAAATCAATTTTTGACAAGATATTTCACCTCTGGTTTCAAAATACAATTTGGGTTAAGACAAGTTACACAATCATTGTTGGTTAAGAAGCTAATGATCTAAAAGAAAGTTATGATTTGACTACCAAACAAGAATAACATTTTAGTAGCTCTCATTTCATTAATTTGTTTTACATCGACTCCATGGAATGTAGACAATTTCTTTTTATCTATCAGGTTGTATAGAAAGTTCAGATATAAGATTTTTGTGGATGATTATATCAATATAACTTATGAATTGCATATGTGTGGTCATCTAATTTTTTTCAACTTTTTTTAAATGGCTAGAAATGAATAACTATTATTGATTCATAGGTAAAATCCATACAAAGAGCACTTCTGACCTGTTTTGCAACAAATTTCAAAATTGTAGTACAGCAAGTTTAATATCCAACAACTCCTGTTGAATTACAAAACTGATGCCGTTTATGTCAGCACAGTTAGAAAATGGCTTTGTGGATTTCAGAGTTGCAACCGAGATGTGAGTAACAAAGCACACTCTGGGCACAGAAAAGGACTACCTGTTTCATTGCTGGCAAAGTGCATAGAGAATGGTGGTGAATATATAGAAAAATACATTCTGGAACACAAAAGGTCTCTAGTTTTAATTGTACCACTCATGTCTTTGTAGTTCTTAAACTTTACAAAATAACTTACAAAATAGGTGGCATTACTTTTGGAAGACCCATGTACTAAAAACTTATCAGAAGTTTATTTTCATTATCATTATTTCTTTATCATATAAAAAAGGATTCATTACAAATCCGATTTAAAAATCTATAATCAATTAAATAATACTCTAAAATTATAATTGATTTTAATGATACTTAAAATCCTAATAAAATCATCTTTATATCACTAAAAACTCAATCACAAGACAAGAACCAATAGACACCAAAACCAACCAATCAGTTTAAAGATTAATCAAATTATTGATATGAAACAATGTTATGGCATTAACAGTCACAATGTAAATAATAAAAATGCCTTTTATTTTAATTCCCAGAATAGAAAATGCTATTTCGAACACCTCTGGATGGCAATACACAACATAAGATTAAGAAAAAGAGAGAAAAATGCAAGAAAATATTGATGCTTGTTCAATCACAAGGACATTGTGTTACTAGAACAATAGACCGTAAACACAGTGAGATCAAGTTTCAATATCTAATCAACTTGATTTGTAGAGAGAAAAGATTGAAGAAGACAAAATAAGAATTACAATAAGGAGATGCTGAAGCCGCTGTTTCTTCCAATTACAGAAGAAACATAATTGTGTGAATATTAATATTTAGAGAGAGAAGAGAAGAAAAAAAAAATTGAGAAAAATATAGCAAAAGTAAGATAATAAGAATAAGGAAAGCCGTATTCACAAAGCTTTTGATTGTTTGGGCCATCAAGGCCAAGTTTGCTTGGCTTAGAGATCCTCCCTAACAATAGATACAAACAGATTATGAAAAATGTGTCTTTTATACAAGATTGGTGATTGTTTCCAAAAAAGAAGAGTCAACTATTCAGACATTAGAACTGTCAAGTGGGAGGGGAATAGGAAGAAGAATCAGAAAAATAATAAGAACAATAACAAGAAGATCCTGGGCGTATACTTCTTCTTCTTCTTCTTTTTTGATAATATATCTTTATAAACAGTATAGAAGACATTTAGAAGAAACATGCCAATTGCTTATTGTAAGACCGACAATAGATTAATGTGTCTTGGATGTTTATCATACAAGCTCAATATTAACAGTTTTGACAGCCAAACAATGTACCACAAATACATTATTGAAGAAAATAAAATAAAAAGGTGAGATTTTTCTTTAATGAATAAATTGGTTTTAATTTTATTCTATCATGAAAGATTAAAACAATATAATGATTATCAAGTATTATGAATTTAGGAAAAAGATTTAGATTATTATAAATTGATTCTTCTTGAAAAGAAAACTAAGAATTGATTAGAAAAACACTGAGCTTTCTTCTCATTATTTGGGACTCATTTTTAGAATTTTATTTTTCAGTTTTTGTTTCTCACTTTCTAAACAATGTGACCTTAGAAAAAGGATATTCTTAATCACTCTAATTAAATCTCTTCACTCTTAAAAGAAAGATATGAGAAGGAGAAAAAGATAGAATGATGGGAAATTAAAAAGGTTCACACAGCTTTAAGAAAATATCTTTATATACTAAATATAATTAATTATAGATGATTAGTTTATGTAAACTACCAAAAGACCTGTCATTTACACAACCATGCCACATGTCTATAACAACTTTAAAAAAAAAAAGTTAATTTTAATGAAAGAGCCAATCAGGAGTTTATGAGTAGAATATGGTTTGGTTTAGCAAGATAACTAATGTTTTATTAGTCATATTCATTAGAATGAATTGTTGGGTTTAAAAAAAAATATACTTACATGGATTATAGTCCTCATTTTTATACTTGTTAAATTAACTTGGAAATTGTTTTTCGAATCTGTGACAACTTGTAGATTTATTACGTGGACTATAATCCTAATCTTTATCTATGTTAAATTTACAACATTTTGGATGATTAATCTATTGGCCTTCTTCAAAATACATCAGGGTACAGATTTGATCCTAACTGTGCAGAAAGATGCTCAAAGCATTAATCTGCTGAAATGTGGTAATTCAACAAATATAAGGAAGAGAAGTATAGACTGCATAACCAATATACAAGGCTTTTAAGTTTAAAAGGATTCTTAAAAGATTATCAGTAACACTAGAAGAAGGTAAACTCTTTTTCTTCATTTTTTTGCATAACCAGTTAAGCATAAAACTATTATATAAGACAGGATAAGATTTAGTGTACATGAAAAAAAATAGAACCAGATTGAAATACAATGCCAAAACTAAATCAAAGATTAAGAGATTTAACACATTTTCAACAAAACTATTCTCATTGCACAATTTATCAGCTATCTGTGAATCAAAACTTATGAGACAATATTTTAAGATGTAAATATAATTATAGATTACATTTAAGGTTATTAGTCACTTATATGGATGGCTTATGAAAGGCTAAACCAATCAACTTTGCCATTTAGTTAATGAGAAGTGTTATATTCATTCATACTTTTTCCACTAGTATTAGGTTTCTAAAACATTAACACAGATTCCTTCAAATTGGGATTTTATAAACAATGGTATGAATCCAGCATACTGAATTTAATAGCATTCACTGCCCATAGTTTAAAATTTTTTTTGTAACTTTTCCTTTTTCTCCTATCCTCCAACTCTCAATAATGTTTCTTTGTCAGTACATTAATATTTTACAGATCCTTTTATATTACTCCAAGTTCAATACAACAATATTTTCTGGGCTCTGTGCATTGACAATTTTATTCACTTCAAGGTGTCATAGGTTTTGTATTTGCCCTTGAACTTGGGTTGCAATTTGAAAGTTCTAACTCCTCTTTTACTCTAATATTCTTAACAACAGCACTTCATAAATTTGTAGGAATTGCTTGGACTTGTGAATCATGTTCACATTAATACACTAGTGCATGTATGTGTCACAATATTACTTAGTAATAATTTGGGAGGAAATTACCCCACTTCAGTGATTCAACTCAAGAGGGTTTTATCAGTAAAACACTTTTTCTCGTAGATCTTTACTGCAATATCTTTATGCAGGTCCATATATATATAAAATAGAACTCCCATGATGCAACTCCCACAAGATCCAGTCCCAGCCTAGTATATAAACAAATGTAAACAGTCCAGTAAAAATTTGGTCTAATAAATGCAGAGACAAGAAACTCATAGTCATCAAAGGCTGCCGACTTCTGCCTATGCTTATATACACACACCAAAAAAAAGCATGTTTTTTGGCATTAAAAGGTAAATGTAATAATACACACTTCCTTCTCATCCCTAATAAGTTACTAATCACCTAATTTTAATTTGTGTGAACCTAAATAGTATTTATCATTTAATGGACTTACCGTTCAGATTAGTGATCTTGTGCAATACTTTTGCTTGGCTTTTCTGTCATATGCATTTCTGATTTCATTCTTTCTTGCTTTCTTATCTAACAATGAATAAATGCTGCTCATTAGCAGATGATAAGAATTGGAAATGACTTGAAAGTAGAATGTAAGTCTATATTTCAATTTGATTCTACAACTTTTCTTTAAAGAAACTTAAAACCAGCACAACTTACTGATATTTTAAATGTCTTTTGATAATAGTTAACACCCAGTTCATCTTGTTTCTGATGCTAAAAAGATAAATAATTGGCAATTAATGAAAGGCTCTTGCAGGGACTTTTTATCAAATATTTCTATAGATTCCAAAATCTCAAAGAATGAATAAAAATGTTCAAAAGAATGATTTCTCAAATTTCAGTTTGTAGATTTTTTAAAAAGAAAAAAGGAATGGCAGCAAAGATGGCTACAAATCAGACAATTAATATCTGCAGTCATGTCAGAAGGGTACAACAAAGCATGGCAATGACTTCAGACATGCAACCACCCAATGCCATTTGATCATCTATCTTGAAGACAAAGTCAAAAGTCATTGTCTTAACGGTGGCCAAATAATTTCTTTTAAAAACCATTATGATGCTTTCCAATAGAAACTTCGAACTATTCAAATAATAAAGAGAAATACAAATGGATTTTATATAATGATTATTTATGGGTTTCAAGGATATTGATCTTCCATGAAATATATAAAAAAAGAAAAAAAAATGAAAGCCAATTTGCAATGGAAGAGATTTTTATATGTGGCGGAATATTCAGGATTCTACTTATAATATCCTTTACAAAAACCATTAGACAAATGAGATGCTTACATTGGAAAAGTATAACCTAGAAACAAAAAAAGGGCAGGGGGGGTGTAGAAGATGAAAAAATAAATAGAACTAAAGAGACATGAAAAAAATCAGAAAAAAGATTAGAAACAGGAAGGGAAAAAAAAAGATGACATTGGTGTAACCTTTTTTTTATAAATATTTTCCATCAAAATTTTGTCATGAATAAAAAAAAAACATATAAAACAAAGAAAAGTGTTTTTCTTAATGCTATTATTATTATTATTTGCATAAAACAAAGGAATCATAGAAAGTCAAATTCCACTTTGAAACTAAACTCTTTAATTTGAAGACAGAATAGTATCATTTACTGTTTTTCATTTTTTTTACCTTTATATGTATCTCTTTTTTTCTTCCAATTCTTCTTTAAGCTTGGCATTATTTCCAGAATGTTTATCTCAAGTGTAGGACATTAACATCTGCTTATCTTATGAGTGACACAAGAGCTTATAACAATTGACAACAACAAAAAACGCAAAGAAAGGAACACAGAGTCTTCTGGTATTTTTTTTTTTTTTGCTACTTCTTTTTATTCTAAATCTTCTTCCTCAATAATATTAAAAACACAAAAAGACTACCATATACCAGGAAGAAAATAACAAAAAACAATGCTTCCATTTTAGCTTGTCTTTTTGAAGCCAGAATGTGTCTCTGAGGTAGAACCATTGTTACTTTTTTTTCTTTTACTCTTTCTTAAATGAAGACATCCAACTGTTTTTGTTATTATTATTATTTTTGTCCTCAATGCATTTTTTTTTATTTAAATATAACAGTTCATTTCTCCACAATTGTCACAATTACTCCAATGTAAGAAAAACTGTATACCCTAATAACAAATAATCAGAATAATGACTTTTTTTAAGAAACAATAAAAAAAATACAAAAATGAATTAAAGAAAAAGTGGGAAAAATAAGGTTTTAAAAAATCTGCATAAAAACAAGATGATAATTTTCTCTTTTTTCACTCCTTCAATGACAAGAGAACTTGAACAAAAGGTTAGAAAAAAAAGAAAGAAATAAAGAAAGCTTGTAAATACTAGGGACAAAAATAAAGTAGATTGATACTAGAAAGGAAAAAAGTACAGATTTAAACAACTTTTTATTTCTTTTTTTTTTCAAACTAGAAAAAAAAGAGGTATAAAAATATCTATGGATGGTTTGAAAGTAAATTAAGACAAATGTTTAACAATAGAAAAAAATCTCACTTAAAAAATTAAGGATTGAAAGAAAGAAAAAAGATTAAATAAAAAAACTCCAACTGCTAACAAAAAGATTAGCATGGCAATCTAAGATTGGAAGTTAATAATGGATATCAAAAAGATTCAATATTACTGACATTTAGCATCATTAGATAAAATCTAAAAATTCCATACAACTTTTTCTGCATAGAAATCTATATATATATATATATGATATATATATACCTACAAAACACCCAGGAAATTAGTGAGCATGTAAAACTGGCCTTGTGCCTAACATGGTTTGGTGCTTCACCAAGTATATATCAGATACTGGTGATTGTATGTCCTATGTAAATACTTTAATGATCATCAAGATATTACACACACACACACACACACCTAGATATTATCATTTTTTTAAATGATTCAGACTTCAATTCTCATTTTTATCATTTTCTTAATGTTTTGGTCAATATGCCTTTCATGGTTTTTTAGGTATTTGATAAATAATTTGAATTGTTCAATACCTGAAGATCAAAGTTTAAAACCATCATCAAAACAATATAGTGTATGTTTGCGTGTGTGTGTGGTCAACTAAGTCATCTTTGTAGGTTGAGCTGGCTTAACCACTGAACACACATGATTCAGTGGTGAGTTCCCAGGGAATTTGAATTCCACAAGCAGTCCTCAGCTGCATGAATATCCCAATTAAAGGAGATAGCTGAATACATGATGCTACACTAGGGCTATCAAGTGTGTTTTTATCGTGACATCGTTACTAGGTAGGTTGCATACCATGGCTTAAAGAAGCCCATATAGCCTCACAATTTAATCCATAGCTGGAGGGAAATGGGGATCCATATCTTTCTCAAGGGTATTAGGCCACAAGTGAACATGACTGAACAACGAGGATTCAAACATGCGTACTACAAACCCAGAGTCCAATCGCCTACCTACTGCCCGAAGGGGCTTCTCTTGTCCCAAGTGTAAGCTTATTCTAACTATATCAGTGTCTTGTTTTTCAAATATTTATTTTTGTTACAAATCATCAGAATTTTTTTCCATTTTTCCTTAAGATTTAGGATCATCAACTCTTTACAGAATCAACCTATTTTATAACATATCACAATATTCTTTATGTGCTTTATTTTCTGTAAAAATATTTCCACATCTTACTCGAATACTTTCATTTAAAATCTTCTACACACAAACCAACATTCTTTGACACTGTCCTCTTGAGTACAAGCTTGCTGTGACAGTGAAGTGAAAAATGACCCTAAATCTTTGTGAAATCAATATTTGAGGGAAAGATAGGAGACAGAGAAAAGGAGATATAGAAGGTCATTGGTGATCCAGTGTGATCCCAGAGCATGACAGTTAGCCAATTATTAACGCCAACATGCCTGTAAGTAAGCTGTTCTTGGAGAGAAGACAAGAGGAGAAGAATGGTTTGAATTCTAGGCAGAAGGACTGCCTGTTTAAATGCCCATACTAACATTGCTATCAAATAGCCAAGAGCACTCTAACAGATTTTGTTAAGTCGAATAGATGAGGAGAAAATAAAGGGCAGATGAAAAAGAAGAGAAAGTGATGACAAAGAATGGAAGAATTAAAACAGAGAAGAAAAGAGTGTATAAAATAAATGGAGGGGGTAGAAGAGAATCGTACATACAGAGAGGAAAGGAAGGTATAAAATAAGGAGAGGGGAAAGAGAGGGGAAAGATAAGAGTAAAAACAGAGGGGAAGAGAGGGAGTAAAAACAGAGGGGAAGAGAGGGAGTAAAAACAGAGGGGAAGAGAGGGA